>VXBZ01010797.1:454448-467647 GCA_013399135.1 Heliornis fulica
GGGGGGGGGGGGCGGCGGCGGGGGGGGGCGCGGAAAGAGGCAGTTACAGCTATTGGACTGACTGTTAAATCATTCTTTTATGCAACTTTGGCACCAACCATACCTTTTCCTGGATATTTGCCAACATCCTTCACAGTATAGACTCAGTCGTTGATTTTTTTGTTACAATTTCCGCTCGACTTTACAGTTGCGTGGCCTATGGTGCAATTCATTTCCGCTGTGAAAATGGTCCAGTATATTAACACTTCTGCCTGCTTGTAACTTGATCAAAGATAATATACCTGCTTTAATTTATTCTTAAGGACAATGTTGGGGTTTTTTTGTTGTTGTTGTTTGTTTTTTTTAATAATACAGATTTTATTTGGGCCCAAAACTGAACACAGTACTTGAGGTGAGGCCTCACCAATGCCCAGTACAAGGGGAAGATCACTGCCCTGGTCCTGCTGGCCACATTGTTTCTGATACAGGCCAGGACGTTGTTGGTCTTCTTGGCCACTTGGGCACACTGCTGGCTCATGTTCAGCTGGCTGTCAATGAACACTCAGGTTCTTTACCTCCAGGGAGCTCTCCAGTCACTCTTCCCCAAGCCTGCCTGGGGTTGTTGTGACCCAAGTGGAGAACCCAGCACTGAACCTTGTTGAACCTCATACAGTTGGCCTTGGCCTTTTTCAACTGTCTGTGTTGTTGCTTACCGGGGTAAAACAATACGGATACATAACATGGTTGGCTGTTGGCAATGGGAGTGGTTGCAGCTAACCTCTTTGCTTTTCCTTGGCTTTCTTGGAGAAGGATACAGTTTTTAAAGACCAAGAAGTTATGAAAGGTAGACAAGGATGTACAGCCTAGGAGATGAGGAACTGAATAATGTTGAGTTCAGACTAATCCACTGTTTTGCAGTTTGCAAAAATTCATAGACTGTCCAAATCTGTGAATGTTTTCACATGAACAGCATCCCTGACCTGGTTTTAGGTGATTCCTCAAGCAGGAGTAATGGTGTCTTGATGATTCTTTCCATTTGTTCTTTGAAATAGTAAGATCTTTTAGTAGAGTCATTTCAAAAGGAAGAGCAAAAGGAAAAAAACAACCAAAAGAATCCACCACATCACTCCTCAAAAAATACTCCAACCCTAAACCAAACAAAAACCCAAACAGATGAATGTAAATTCTGGACAAAGAATTTTTCTACCCAAATGGTTTCCTTCTGGCAAAATTATAGATTGTACATTTTTATCCCAGAAGGAAATTTGATACAATTCCCAGCTATGCCTATCCTAAAGATGAAAAATATTCTCTGCAGCACCTCACCTCAAGTATTGGTACAAATTAAGTGTAACAACAACCAGCATTAGTTCTCACTCTATGTAGGTGGGCAGTCTGGACCTCAACAAATAGGTTTTATTAAGCTAAGTCCTTTGGTCAATGAAGTTGTGTTATGGCCCTTGGTATGTCATTTTGTTCTTGATTTGCAGATGGAGTCAAATTGCATGATCACTCTATAACTTTACAATAGTACAGTTCAAATCCATGTATAAAGGCAAAATTCAGACATGTTGTATCTGTGAGAATTCATTCAACAAAGTAAAGGGCAATGTGAGGAATAATTCACAAAACAGAAAGCCCCGAAAGTGTCTGTCACCCAGCTATGATAACTAGTATCTCTGTTAAATAGGCTGCAACTGATCCTCAAAACCATATTTCTTTTACAATCTTTGATATGTAACTTTTAACGGATATGTTCAAGCATGACGTTTTCGTTGGCATTAATCACTATTATAGTATCTAAGTTCAAGAGAGCGGTGAACAGTCATGAATCCTAGATAGTTACTAAACAAATAGAAAGAATCATTGTGCCTATTAGGCCCGTAAATATCACAACTACTTCTCAGCATTGATTTTATACAAAACTGATTTCTGGCAGTCCCTTGTGGGCTGTGGGATGAATCTCTTGAATGCAGATATGGGAAAAAAGGTGTAATGCCTGAATAAGTGTTACATGCCATGGTAGAGTATCTAAATGGAATATTATGTTCCTAATTCCCTGAGGTTCTTGTAAAACATCCAAATTCACCTATAATGTAGACATAAAAGACAGAAACCTGGGCTGGGGGCTAATTTGACCTAAAATTACAGTAAATCATACTTGCACACCCCAAACTGAAGTGTGCTCCAGTAGATAGAATTGTCTTGTTACCACAATTAGATCAGGTCTAGTATGTTTCCATTTCAATATGAGGAAAAGCATCTTCACTGTGAGGGTGCCCAAGCACTAGGACAGGCCGCCCAGAGTGGTTGTGGAGTCTCCTTCTCTGGAGACATTCAAGGCCAACCTGGATGTGATCCTATGCAACATGCTCTGGGTGATCCTGCTTTAGCAGGGGTTTGGACTGTATGATCTCCAGAGGTCCTTTTCAACCCCACGAGTCTGTGACTCTGTGTAGTGACTGAGGGGAAAAAGTAGTATGAGTGGGAAATATATCTCAAAGAAGGAATTGAGACTTACAACCTACATCCCTTAAGATTTGTGTTTTAGGCCTAAATGTTACCATACAGAATCATAGGTGTTGGAAAGAACCTTGAGAGACCATCGGTTCCAACCCCCCTGCCAAAGCAGGTTCCCTAGAACAGGTCACACAGGTTGGCATCCAGATTGGTCTTGAATATCTCCAGAGAAGGAGACTCCACAACACCCTTGGGCAGGCTATTCCAGTGCTCCGTCACCCTCACCNGGAGCCCAGAACTGGACACAGGACTCCAGGTGAGGCCTGACCAGAGTGGAGTAGAAGGGGAGGATCACCTCCTTCAACCTGCTGGCCAGGCTCCTCTTAATACACTTAATGCATGACTTCAGAAAATAATCAAGGTGACTTCTAAAATAAAAAATAATTCACAAGACTTGTCTATAATAATAAAAAATACTGTAAAGGACAAATTTTTCACTTATATTGTGTGAAATATTGTAATATATTTTGGCAAATTTGTTTATAAGGTGTTTAAAACCAAAATTCTCAAAGCTTTGTTCTGAAACTGTGCTGCTGAAATGACCTTCAGAATCAGACTGACGAGGTTCCTGTATATAAGATCAGAAACACAGTTAAAATGCCACTTAAAGTCAGGTTGGTTAGTGTATATAAGTAAACAGTTGATATTATTTTCATTCAGCAAAGCAGAGGTGATGAATCTGAATTTCCTAATGGTTCATGGCCTTTTCAAAACTAATTACACCTGGAAACCTTTGGAAGGTTTTGCCAGGTGTTCCATGACAGACCCAAACCAGACCTGACTTTGTCCTACACAACTGAATTCTACACAACTGAATTCCACACAACTGAATTCCTACACAACTGAATTCCACAAGCATAGGACTTACTTTTATTTCTGGTGTATCAGTAAAGTTGCAGTCTTGGAGAACTAGTAGATCTCATCCACAGGGTGCTCATGTGCAAGACATTAGTATGGCTGCAAAGCAGGTGGGACATGGGGTATAAATAAAACTTATTTGTATTTCTCTGCAGTCTCGGTGTAAATATGAAAAGAGAAGTTAGTATAACAGTGCCATAAGGACATTAATTTGGCATAGTAAACTTGCTCTATTGCATTGTTATTTTTATTTTATATCTCCCTTTATTATTTTATTGCATGTTTTTTTGGCAGACTTAGAAAGCACCCATCAAAGAGAAGCTCACATTACAGAAAAAGCCATTCTTGCCTTTGATGCAAATAAAGAACTTGCACACACAAAGCGGAAGGTTTAATCAGGGCATCATCACAAGAAATGTACATTTCTCAGCTTGCCCCTGAAAATCTCACTTAGCTCCAGGGCTAGCAATTTTGGTTTCTTCAGGGAGATAGAGAGACAGTTATTTTTCCCACTGTTGTTGAGCATCTGCCTGCGGTCAGGCAAAAGGGAAGAGTATGAATTTATGCTTCCGGTTCATTTCAACAGAAATAATGAAACTGTCAACAAATAATGAAAATGAAGGAGTTGTGAGCCAGGCTGTTTGTTCACTTCAAGCCTCATCTCTTCAGTCAGTCAGTAAAGGAAGTACAAAAAGAAGGTGGTAAAGTGAGACTTCTGTGCATGAAGGTGGATGAGTTAATCCAAGTATATACTAGTTAGAAATTAAACCTGTGACTAGAGTCTCTGTGATCAGAAAAAGTACACCAAATTTGACTTGCAGTGCCTGTTTTCCTCTACCTTATATTCAGTAATTACCTTAATATATTTTCACTTACTTTCTAATAATAACTTCAATAATCCTTTCTAGAAATTTACTCAGGCTCTAGCATAGTTCTGGTTTTCCAGTTACCATTTTTATATACTTACAGCAAACTATTTCTTCAGTCATTTGCCAGTTGCATCTAAAATTGACTGTGAACCTCCGTGAAAGTTATGTTGGTCTCTTTTTTAAAAAAATATTTTTCATACTTTTGGATTCAATGTAACCCAGCTTTCTGTTTAGTTCTGTCCCTACCTTTTGTTCCCAATATATCAAAACTGTGGTTTTCACTGTGCTTCATTCAGTTCCTTAAGTAATTTTCTAATTGCCAGTTATGTTCCATTTTCCATTTATTAAATACATTTTCAACATCTCAGAACACACTTTACTGCATGCCCATTTGCTGACCATGGTTTTGGGAGAAGTACTGGAGGACCTAAAACCTATGCACCTGCATAAACCCACATGAGATCGCTCTCTACCCAAGATTTTTTAATAATTATCTGAATTAGATTATGAGCTTTCCAGCTGTGATTTTTTTCCAACTTGAACTTGTTAACACATTTTTTGTGAGTTCTGAAAACATTCCTTCTCATTTTATGTTTAGATTTTCAGAGAAATCTGAGATGTTTTTTTCTTGCCATGCTGAGTCACTGGTGGTCACTGAAAAAGCATGTGCCCTTCTGAGCAGCATCCAGTTTGGATATAAAGATTTTTCAGGGACTAAAGTCAATAAGGACAAGAATCTTTTCAATGTGATCTGAGTGAAACCCTGACTTTCCTTTTTTTCCCAGGGCTAAAATTTTAAATTTTTAATTCTAAACCCCTGTTTTTCAGCATTACCAGCAGTATTAACTGCTTCACAGATTCTTTTCCTTAAGAAGGTCCCAAATTTCCAACATTCTTTGAAAAATTACATATTTTCAAATGTATTTGTTTTGAAGATGGAGAATAAAACAAGAGTGGATATAAAAAAAATAACAAAAAACAAACAAAACACAAACAAAACCCCATCAATAACCATACCAGAATCTTTACAATATGGAGTGAGACATTCCAAGGCGTGTGCATTTTTGTTCACTACAATCAAATTTTTTAAAGTTAAAATGGTGAATCTTCCATTTTTGTGAATAATGAGAAACAATTTGAAGCTATGGCAGGACAGTGGCAGTGGTGTGAGCTGCCAGTGCCATGAGTCTGTGCCTGAAAACCCATTATGGAAATCAGACCCAATAAATTATTTGCTTTGACTTTTCCCATCTCATACAAAGTAACTGTTCATTGTCCAACTAATAAAAGAGAGAGATTTAGAAAGCCCTTAATAACCAGTGATTAGCTTTCTATTTCCTGTTATAAAAATTGAACACACCAAAGAACTGAGTCATTTGTATAATTTTCAAGGAAGGAATTGTCATTTCTGTCATAGATTGTCCCACAAAGTTGTACTTAATTTTAGCATCCAGATTATAACTGATGGCCAGAATTATTATCATGGAAGCAAAGAGGATGTAGTAAATGGAGGAAGGAAACAAAAATGCTACTGGTTTTGTTTGGAATTATGAGTACCCCACAGAATAAAACTCAAATAATAATAATTTAAAAAAAAAGTCTAAGAAAAATGTGGAAGTAAGATAATTCCTATCCACCCTCAACATTGGCAGACAAGCAAATCATTAATAACAACAACAAGGGAGCATTCATTGTTGTAAAACAATGTAGCTTAGTAGCTCTGTGCTGAGTGGAGAGAGAGACTAATGTCGAAAAAAAAAGCACAAAACACTTCTAAATATTTCCTTCCTCCATAGTGGAAACCATCTGAAATTAATGAGTCTTATTAATGTAAATTGCACCACACTGTCAGACATAAATATCCCAATACCAAAGGGGCCCATTACCATTAACATCAAAAATGATCAACAAATAAAACTGTTAATGCCACAATATTTACTGGACAAATTGACTACACTCCAAGATAGGCTTATGATCATGTCTTGCTGTTTGATTTCATTTCCCTGCAAGATGCACTAATGCATGTTGTTATGTGCAGCTGTGGCCACTTTCCATAAAAAGTATCTGCTTTCTATTGGGAGGTGTAAAGCTCAACTTAATCATTGTTATTCTCCCCTCCTTGTGAAAATTGAGAGTTTTGATCTTTTCAGAACTGATAAAGGAAGACCTTAGAATTTTATTAGAATGGATAGAAACAAGCTTGAAGATTGGTTCTCAAGAGAAACAAAAAACAAAACACAAAACAAGAGACAAAAAACCCACCCCAAAACAAAACACCACACTAATGATTTAAGTCAATCACAAACAGATGTTGTCCTGGAGAGCTAATAATTTTTTTTCTGATTTGTTTTTCCATCAGAAATGCAAAACACAGAAGACTTTGAGCAAAATATCAGATTTTTTCTGCTGACATTTTTTCAAACTGATTTTTTATAGACACCAGATTTGCAGCAGGAAAGCTCCAGTTTATCACCAGTAAAAATAACAAAGGCATAGATTTTCAAATATAACATGTATGAAGATGAAAAATCTCATACAAATATGTTTCGAATTCTATGTAAATAGTAAACACAACTACTTTAAATTTTAAAAGTTTTACTTACATTTTCCTTTGGTTTTCAAACACCTGAAATTGAGTTTTTAGAATATACTTCAAAATGTCAAGATATAATTTTATATAACAAGAATGTCAAGTAAGAGTAGGGCCTTTTCTTTCCTCAGTATGTGCCTAGCATTTAGTTGTGTGGAGTCGTACTTTATTTAAAGAGACCTGAAGCTCTCCTACTGTAAATATGTTAATGGAAGTCACAGAAGTAGCCCCGTTACCTTATTAAATAAGTGCAATGGTAGAAGTTAAAGAATGAAGAGACAATTGCACATTGAACTGAATTCTTTACCTTGGGTTTGTTTTGAAAGGTGATTCCTATTCAAACAATGTCAACATCCTTTAATGCTTCCAAAGTTGGGCCACTGAGTATAAAACAAAACAAATGGTATTTATTCTTCTTCACTGATAAATTTAGGAAGTTTTCCATATAGGGCTCTGACTGATGTGATTCAAAGCTTACTGCTTAGCTATTATCTGGCACTGGACAGGGAAACCAAGACTCTGAATTCCATTATAAAGCAGAGGTTACTGCACACACAGAACTTGGTAAGGAATACAGATCTTCCCAAAGTTTGGCTTTAGACACCTAACTCAAAGTGACTTTCATGAGGTTTGGATGTTCTAACTTCCTTTTGCAAAATCCATGTCTGTGGATGTGAGTCAGGTCTTAAGTTA
Organism: Heliornis fulica; assembly: GCA_013399135.1. Taxonomy (NCBI): domain Eukaryota; kingdom Metazoa; phylum Chordata; class Aves; order Gruiformes; family Heliornithidae; genus Heliornis; species Heliornis fulica. The sequence continues at coordinate 461,958 of VXBZ01010797.1, forward strand.
TCATTGAAACTGCTGGCATAATTTCTAAGCAAGTCATCTGAGCTCCCATAACAGTTGGTAGAGGAGGATGTGCACATCCAGAAGGCAAGTTGCTCCATCTAGAGAAAGACATTGAAGAAATGTGGGGTAAATTTTATCCTGAAGAAGTCTGCCTCTCTCACTGTAGCAGTTGTTGAGTAGACTAGATACCTAAATTTTAAATTGAGATTAATCCTAAATATAATATCAATATTACAGCATCGCTGTAGCCCTGAAATTTTAGTCCTTCTAAATGTTTTATAGAAAAAAATCCATCCCAAAACACCCAATATATATTCCTGTATGGCAGTGCAGCAGAAAGCCTGTGATTTTCTGATCTTCATGTCAGTACATACTTTTCGTGTTCATTCTAAACTCAAGAATCTTGGTTTTCTACAAAAAGATATCTGAATAAAGGGTAAATAGATAACACAGAGGTACACCAGTCTTCCTTCAGCCCTACAGGATGTATTTAAACTGAAACAGAGACAATTTTGGGACTTAGACTAACTTGCACAGCAGCGCTTACATCCATGTAGCCATTCCCTATCACCCTTAAATCCAAGCTAACTCATGGGGAGTACTCCAATGCTGTTGCCCAAATAATTCATGTGAATTTCATGCTAAGGTGCAGCTGGGCATAACCCAGTGACAACAACCAACAATTTAATGGTAGTGCATTGCGCCACTGACCTGCTATTCCAGGTTTACTAGTTCAAAGGCAGACGCAGAGTTTAAAGCAGCATCAAACAAATCATCTGTAGTAGCAAAATCAAGGAAGCCTTGACACAGTTATTAACACACTGATCCACAGCCAGAGGTGAAAGGATTGCTTGACAGAGCATTGATAGCTCAACAAAGTGTTCCCAGGCATCATCCTTCTCATGTTTGATTGCACACTACAAATATTGCCTTTTCCAGCCTATGGGTCTCACTGCAATACGTACTACTAATAATCATTGTATTTTTTTGCTGTTTTATCTACCTCATTCTAAACAACTTAGTCACTCATGTACCAACTGTAAAGTGTAATTACTGAAGGTCACAGTAAAAGCCTGAAGCAGAAGCAGCTGAAAATCTCAACTGGTGGGGCCCCCAATTGACATCAGTTGACCTACTTTTGATGAAGTCAATGAAGCCAGCAACAGTTTAGGGTTTAGCTTCCTAATTACTACTGCTTTAGTCACAACTCTGTCCTTTTTCCAGGACCACACAGTTGGGAGCTGCACAAGAAATAACAGCAACCTCTCCAAACAATGATTGTAATAAAGTAGTTGGTACCCGCTCTGTTGGTTTATAAGACTTTATACTGACACTGCATTGACTCAGTTTGGCAGGGCTGGTTAGTATGCAGCATTTTATATACTACATACTGTCCCAAATTTATACAACACAAAAGTATTGGTTTTCTCCAGATCATTCAGCCAGTCATTCATGATAGCATGAAAGAGTAGGATCATAGAATTACAGAATCGTTTGGTTTGGATGGGACCTTTTAAGGTCATCTAGTCCAAACCCCCTGCAATAAGCAGGGACATCTTCCACTAGATCACATTGCTCAGAGTCCCGACCAACCTGACCATGAATGTTTCCAGTGATGGGGCATCTGTCACCTCTCTGGGCAACCTGGGACAGGGTCTCACCAGCCCCTCATAAAAAAATTACTCCTCACATATATTCTACATATACCACTATTTAGTTTAAAAACCACTATTCCTTGTCCTATCATAACAGGCCCTACAAAAAGCCTGTCCCAAACTTTCTTATAAGCCTCCTTTTAAGTATTGAAACACCATAATAAGGTTCCCTGGAAGGTTCTCAATTCCAGGCTGAACAACTTCAAAACTTTCATCTCGTCTTCATAGCAGAGGTAGGTGTTCCTCTGATCATTTTTGGTGGCCTCCTCTCCTCTGGACTTGTTTCACCAGCTCCATGTCTTTCTTGTACTGGGGACCCCAGAACTAGAGTCAGCACTGCAGGGAGGTGTCTCATGAGGGCAGAGTAGAGGGGCAGAATACACTACCAGCACATTCTGTCCATGCTGCTTGCTATGCAGCCCAGGTTACAGTTGGCTTTCTGTGCTGCAAGTGCACATTGCTGGCTCATGTTGAGCTTTATATCCATGAACACCGCTAATTCTTTCTCCTCAGGGATGCTCTTGATGCCTCCATCTCCCAGCCTATACTGTACTACACTGGAGACTGTCCCAACCCCTGGGCAGGACCTTGCACTTGCCCTTGTTGAACTCATGAGGTTCTCATGGACCCACTTTTTGAGCTTGTCCAGGTCCATTTGAGTGGCATCTTGTCTCAGGGATGTCAAACACTCGCATCACTCAGTTTAGGATCATTGTCAAACTTGCTGAGGGCGCACTTGATCCCAGTGTCTGTGTCATTGATGAAGATATTAAGTATTATACAGCACTTAGTATCAGCACACAAGGCAGATAATTCAGGGGTGGAATATCATAACAGAAGATGCCACTGAAGCCAAAATCATAAATGTTTTCAAAAAGCAGCAAGAAAAACTGATGAGAGGAGTTAATTCAGTTACGGAATATAAAGACACAGGTTGAACTTCTGGCTTCTAAAGTCTTTAAGACCTGAATTCCTGGAAGATACATGTTCAGGAAATAAATAGGATTTAAGTTTAATTCACTATTGTAATATTCACCTGAGGACTCATGGCAGGTTACTCCCAAAATGAGCATATTGTCAATGGACATTTAGCTCTCAGTTATGAACACTCTTAGTAAAGCACTCTTTACCCTTAACACTAAAAGCCCTGTCTCTGCTTTCTGGCTGGCTTCCATATTTTCAGTTCAACAAGCTCATGCTGGGGGTTTGTGCATTTTTGTTTTCTTGGTTTTTTTCCTTTTTTCCCCCAGAAATACCAAAAATTCTCTTCATCTTTACTTTTGTTTGAACCTGTTTTCTAGTAAGAAGGTAGATATGGATCACCATGTATATGTACATACATGTATGTGTGTGTACATACGTTTACATACTGTTCTTAATTCTTTGCAATTAAGCTTGGTGATAATTGTTTTTGTGCATTAGTCATAATCACTTTTTAAGCAGCAAAGCCTATTATTGCTGTAGTGTGCATTTCAGATGCCCTGCAGATTTGAGTAATTTTGGGTAATGCAGCTGTGTGTGGTAAAAAGATTTTACAATGCCCATAAAATCTTGCCTCATGACTTGTTCAGCAAGTGGATCTGTGTCACCACATAGTAATTTCAGTACTTTCATTAAATACTAGATAGTATCACATTATGCATTTTTTAAACAAAACCCATCCTTAGAGACAGAGGTTACAAGGTCTAGAGTCTGGGGTAAGAGCTGTGTCATGAGGAGAACATGATTTCTGCTCCATCTGTTTGCTTTACCTTATTCACAGAATCACAGGAGCACAGAATCACAGAATGTTAGGAGTTGTAAGAGACCTCAGAAGATCATCTAGTCCAAGCCCCTGCCTGAGCAGAATCACCTCGATTAAATCACACAGGAATGTGTCCAGATTGGTCTTCAATGTCTCCAGAAGAGACTCCACAACCTCTCTGGGCAGCCTGTCCCAGGGCTCTGTCACCCTCACAGTGAAAAAGTTGTTCCTTATGTTCACATGGGACCTCCTAAGCTCCAGCTTGGACCCATTGCCCCTTGTCCTGTCACTGGCCATCACTGAGAAGAGCCTGGCTCCATCTTCCTGACACTCACCCTTTACATATTTATAAACATTAATGAGGTCACTCCTGAGTCTCTTCTAAGCTAAAGAGACCCAGCCCCTCAGCTTGTCCTCATAAGGAAGATGTTCCACTCCAACATCTTGGGGGACCTGCACTGGACTCTTTCAAGGACTTCTATGTCTGAGTACCAGTACCTGGAGTTGTTCCTCTTCAGATACAAGACCCTACACTTGACCTTGTTAAATGTCCTTCAATTTCTCCCTGCCCAGCTCTGCAGCCCGTCTAAATCTTGTTGAATGGCAGCACAACCTTCTGGGGTGTCAGCCACCTCTTCCAGCTTTGTGTCATCAGCAAACTTGCTGACTGTGTACTCTATTTCCTCATCCAATGCTGAGTAACATCATGCCAATTCAAGGACTGAGCTGAGAGTTTTTACTTTTGTCTGCAAAAAAAGCAGTATAAGCTTGCCCTCATTGAACTCATCACAAGAAAAACACTTCTCACATTCATCCTTTTTAGTGCAAAAACCCTGGAGGCAGATGCTGACTTTTTTTCTGTTGATGAAACACCTGTTGGTTAAAACAACAAATGAAAATCATGATCTACCCACACAATGTCTTTAAGGAGAAGAAGTTCTATTACCTGGGTACATTGCTTGGTCTGATTTTCTCTGACACTTTGAACTGCCATGATGCAAAACATCATGTTATGGTTGTGAGTGTACATCAGTTTTATACAAAAGTAATTTTCCTACTGTTTCTTACCCATTTGCAACTCATGGCCAAGACAAGTGCATAATAAAGAGGCAGGTTTTTCAATAACAAGTGTTTCAAGTAATTTAGGAATGATTAGGGTGGGGTGAGTTCATGGTTCATATTAAATTTCTTATCCCTTGGTGAAGACAAGAGATGGCTAACACAAACATGCTGTGTTCGTATCAGATGTCACAGGGATGGTGCCTTTAGAGATCATTCAACATCATGTCCTAACTAAACCCACAGGCACAATTATTGAAAAGAAATGTGTTGCAATCGCACTTAATTAGTTTCAGTTAAGCTAGGATAGAAACATCATCTGCAATGAACTTTAATCTTCAGAAAACACTTCCACTTTCTTCTTCAGACCACATTCCCTTTGAATATCAGCCTCCACTCTTCACCCCCCAACCAGAAGGACTCTATTTTCTGAAAAGTGACTCATGGTGTCAGAAAAATATTTATTTCCTTCTCTCCTGAAAGTTCATATTGCCTTGCTGGATGCTGGGAAAGAGTGAAAAATGAACTAACAACTCCTGGTTACAAATTAAGACCTATTTTTCATAAAAGAAATAGCCCACTATCCAAAGATACATATATTGACATTACATTTCATGAAACATTTAATAAAAAAGGTAAGTTTCCACTGGAAAACTCCTTGGTTTCTTGCCGGTTGATTTGGTCATCCATGGCCTTTTTCCTCTCAATACCCTATGTGGCAAGTGTAGGGGGATCTCCCTAAAAATTCTAACTCCATGTGCAGCATCCTGCACGAGCACTTACTAGGCCAAAGAATAAAATATCTGGGAACAAATCCATTTGGGATTTTGTTGTTGTTTTGTTTATGTTGTTGTTTTGTTTATATTGTTGTTTGGAGGGGTTTGGGTTTTTCTTACTTGGATTTGTTTGTTTTTTCTTCCTCCAAATATCTCTCATTTTTCCTTGCCTTTCTATCTTCTTAAAAATAGAAAGGAAAAGAAAACTTATTTTTGGATTGAATTCTTTGTAGAACAGATTTCTGTGGAAGAGAATTTTCAGCCAGCTCTTATTTCAAGAACAAATATGAGAATTATCTCTTTTCTCTTTTTTCAGTATTTTTTTATTTTACCATTTTCAAAATTATGCATTTTCATTTTGATTGTTTCAGGATTGTGATAGATAGATAGATAGACAGACAGACAGACAGACAGACAGACAGATGATAGGGAGAGAGAGAGGGAGGGAGAGAGAGA
>VXBZ01010797.1:467729-490435 GCA_013399135.1 Heliornis fulica
GAGAGAGAGAGAGAGAGCGCGCAAAGTACATGCACACATGTGGTTTACCAGTTGATTTAAATCAGGACACTAGATGTTTTCATCCTCAGGAATTATAAAATCAGATTCTTGAATAATTTCAGAATGTTTTTGAGAATTTTCACAGGTGCTAAAAGTGTTAAAAATAATATTTTACTTTCAAAAGTTTAATTATTGATGAATCTACATTCTCCAATGAAGCAGATCACATTAAATATTGCCCATTCACCACCCATTTCTACTTTACCCTAGCTTAGATACCCTGGAGTTTTATGAAAGTATAAAAAAATCAATTACGAGCTCTGATTCTTCTTGCTCTCAATGTATCTTTCCCTTTTCTGGGTCAGTGCTATTCCTGATGATCTCTCTCAAAAAAATACAGGTTTAATTGTAATCCAGGTCTCATGGATCCATGCCATTGAACTCCTTGACAATGGGTGACACAAAATGAGGAAAAGTTTAATTACTGACCTTGGTGCTAGGACACCAAGGCATGTTTTAAGGTTCCACCACTATCCAGCCAGCAGTGCTGTTCAGCAAAGTTTTCAGACCACTGCTTTGCTGAGGGAATTAAAAGAAACAATACCATGTGCTGCGCTGTCAACACCTTGGCAATATCAGCCTTTCCTCAATTACTTTTGCTTACAAATTACTCCTAATTTTGTTCTTTAAAGCTAGTTAAGAACAAGTGCTGGTAGGATTGATGGGGAACTAACTGCATGATTAAGTAATTACATTTTTAAAGCTTGCCTTACACTACAACTAATGATTTGTCACACAGTAGCAGAAACACGAGATAATGAATGAGAGATGTTTACACGTAGTTAGTTTTTTTCCAAGTCTTTTATCATTCTGTGGCTGGTGCCTTACATACGCATGATTCTCATAGAAAGAAAATCTTTCATATAATCTCAACATTTCTGAACAATTTGTTTGGTCTTTCATCACATATACTATTTATTAAGTGATTTTCCCTATGATCAAATTAAATTCCATAAGAAAAGTCTGAATTGTTTCTGGATGAAATGGTTTACTGTCATAAAATGGTGGTTTCACTAAATTCTTACATGCTGTTAATGCACAATGGCTAAAAAAACCCCAACAAACCAAAAATAACTTGAAATATTATGTTTCAATATTGTTGAAGTCTATAGTTTTGTTTGGTTTGTTTCAATATGCCATTCCCCTGAAAGCTTTTCAGGCTGTGTACATCTGAAGTTTTAGTAAGGTTGTTTTAATTTTTTTTTGAAAGGAAAAGCTTCAGTAAAAGCTTTGGGGTTTTTTACTCCAACTTGAAACAAAATAAAATAATCAGGTTTTAGAAACAAATATACGGGATTTTGATCAGCTATTATTTGATAGCCAGCTGAATGAATTTGATAAGATGTTTACTGTTATTTACTATGTAGTACTGTTTGGAGGCTTCAAATGAAGTTATGCTGCAGCTGAACGATGCAACACACAATCCTGATGGGCTGCTCCACCCATGAGAAATCAACAGAAAGGCTTCCACTGGCTCTTGTAGACTTGAATCTGACTCAAGGAGAAGGTGTCTCTGCTTCCAGCAGCTATTATGCAAAGAAAAGGCAAATGGTGGAGGAAGAAAAAGGGACTTACCCAAGGTCAGAGAAAACCACTTCTGGTTACTATTCCATTTCTGTCCTCATTAGAAAATATTAATTTCAATCCTGTCTGCTTTTTTAATTGTATGAATCAGATTGAATTCAAATTGTTCGAGTTTTGGGTTTGGTTTTTATGGAGGTGGGGATGTGTGTTTTGTTTAAACCACATAAAATCAGATATTGTAAATAAGTTAACAGAATAAATTACTTATAATTTAGGGCTCTCTCCAGTCTATATTTTCACTTATCAACCTTAATTTCTCCTAGGTGTTTTCTTCTTGCTCAGAAAAGCAGAAATACAGAGCTATTCTTTATGTAAATATAGGGTATGGGATTGGTTTTATTTCAGGGCACTCCAGAGAAAGGAAAAATTTCAGAATCTACTTTGCTTTAGAGCTTGTAGAAGCCTATTTGGTGCTGTAGTTAAAGCCAGAGGTATGGGATACGTGGGACCTCTGATTCCTGCCTCAAGGACTGCCCACCATGCCCCTCACATCTCACCATCTTCATGTCAATCCTGTCATCCAATGTGGCACATACAGTCAGTAGTAAGATCAAGATTAGTGCACTCTCTCTTGTACTATGATGTCCTTAGTCCCTGTCCAGCATCACCACTCCTGGTCATTCTCACTGCTGAATAATTCATGGCAAAGTGAGGACTTTTACATTTTACATGGTAAAAATTAATTTTTACTCAAAAATTAGGATTTTCTTTTCATTAAAGAAAAATTAAAAGGATTGAAGTTGCCTAATTTAGATGAGATTTGATTGCACTTGGGAAAAGACAAGGAAGAGATTGCTACTGACCTAGAGAGTTGATGAGCTACACAAAAGCATGTCAGGAAGAGTAACAGATATGAAGTGATTGTCTAATGCAGAAAGCCTGTAACACGATGAGACACAAGTCTCAGATGTCTTAGTGCATAGTTTATTTTTTTTATCCTCAGACAATTATGCCTTGAACATACTCACTGTTTGTGGTGAAAAGGTAACTGTTCATCCTTGTAAGAGTAGGAGTAATTAGCTTGGACCAGTGGTCACGGAAGGTCTTCTTTGGTGTTAGTAGCCTAAATAATATCACAGTCTTAAAATACTTTATGCGAAGGTGCCATTCTATCCAGAAGAAAGCGTAACAAAGAGCATCAACAAATAGGATTGTCTATACAAATAAGATTGCAAGAAGACATAAAAGACGCTTTGGATGAAAAGCATCTGGATGAAAAGTTGAAATGGATGTGCATATAGGGTGGGGTTTTGGTTGGGGCTTTATTTTTTTTGTTTCTTTTTGGTTTTTTCCCTGTGTGTTTTTTAAATTTCCCCCTTCCTAGCAGTTACTCTTCCAAATACAAAGGACAACTAAACTGACATCAACTAAAGTTAGTATTCTGCTGTCATTTCTCTGGACATCATCTGTGACAGTTGTGCTTGAGGTGATTCAGTCCCTCACACGTCACTGTTTTCATGTCAGCTCTCCATTTCACGTTGCAGAAATCCCTTCTGTCAGCTCCCATTCAGTTTGATAGGTCATGCTTACACCTGCAAGCTGGGGCAGTGCCTCTCTGACAGGATCTGTCACAGCACAGCAGTCACCACGCTCAGCCAAACAGCAACTTCACTCACCAGCAAGTTTGTTATGATGACTTTTAGTATTTGAGGTTTTCTTTTTTTTTTTTTTTTTCCCTTTCCCCTCTGCCTCCTCTCTGCCAGCGACACACACTGGGAACTCCAGAAGAAACGACAACTTTCATCAGTGGGAAGAAACCAGAGATTTTCCTGGCAAAGTCATGCCAAGATGATGGCTTGTTTTTTCTGCCTTGTTCTGTGCCAAGCCTATTGCAGAATGTCATGACAGCTAAAACATTCCTTGAGTGTATGAGGCTCATGAATCATTTAAAAAACATGTCTCTGTATTTCTAAGCCATGCAGCTCAAGAAGTCATTAAAATTAGAGATGGCAAAAGTCTCTGAGGTCATCTGCTCCATCCACTACTGACAACTTGAGATAGTTCTCTCTAGGCACTGAATGGGTATGTCCTCCAGTCCCCTGTCTACTCACATTTAACTACATGTAGGATGCCACTGGGTTTTTAAGTACTCCCACAAATCTCATCCTCAGAAAGCCTCTGTCATTATTCAACCTCTATTTTTTACTTTATCCTGCAACAGGTTTTGGTAAGTTCTTGGACCTGTAGATGCTACAAAAATCAGAGGAGGTGAAAGAGTCTTGAGATCCAGGACTTGTAAGATCTTATATACTACTGCACGACCTTCCATAATAAGCTGGGCTTTTCACCTTTTTCTACATAGAGCAAATTTATTGAGGCAAAGAATCTGTCTCTTGTTATGTTTTGAACTGTGACTAGCACACAGTTATAAACTACTTCCCTTTTATGGAATTATAGCTTGTCTATTTTACTACAAATAAATACACATTTTGGCTTTCCATTGTCCAGTGGCAAACTTCAGTGTGATCACAGAGGGCCCAATAAACTTTTGTTGGGCATTGGCTGTGCAGGGTAGTATCTTAGTTTATGGGGTGGGGATACTCCCTGCCCTTTGTGATCTGCGTATCACAGAATCCCAGAATCTCCTGAGTTGGAAGGACCCATAAGGACCATCGAGTCCAACTCCTGGCTTCACACAGGACCAGACAGGTCAGAGCATGGGACTGAGTGCATCACCCAGATACTTCTTGATCTCAGTCAAGCTCAGTGCTGTACTAACAGGTATCTTTGGGAAACTGAATGTGTGGAAATAAAGGTGGAAAGCCTACAGCTTTATCCTCATCACACTAGAAGTTGATCAGTATAAAGGAGTGACATGGGATCATGAGGACAATATGACTGTGGTACCACACTTTCACCTATACTGTGAAGGCAACCATGGCATATGGGGGTATGGAAGATTTTCCTGTTCATTTCTGGATTGTGAATGATTTTGGGTAAACATTTTCCCTTTCCTTCTGTCTTCCCTGCAGAGACAACTGGGAGAGGTGCCCTGAAACTGAAGACCCTTGTGCCCTGCCTGCCTATAAACAGCTGAAACTTGTGACTCCACACTCCTACGCCAATTGCAAAGAATTCTGAATCAAATCTCTCTTTTCTCTTTATGCATGTGTGTCTCTAATTCTCCAGTTAGCATATCTTTTCTTCCAGTGATTTCCAGGAAATGGGTCTGTTGCACACATTTCAATCTACCAGAGCATCCTCAGTGAAAAGATTAGCAATAGCAATTGAACAAAAAGGATCTCTTAAATTTTATTCTAGTGTCCTTGCTTAAAACAGACAAAAAAGACAGGGAAAGTCAATTATACGTGGGAGATAAGGTAATGGTAAAACACTGAGTTGAGTTTAACCTCTGTTAACTCTGCATAAGGAAGACAGATCTTTTCTGTGTGTCTCAACATCCTTTGGAAGACTGTGAAGCCACACTTCACAGGGGAATCCTAGCATTGAAGTATTACAAAAATACAGGCACACATACCAGCTAAACACCTCTAGAAGAATTGCACAATGAGGGAGAAATAGCATTTGCCATTCACTGGAGGTGGCAGCTTCCAGAAAAGAAATAATTCTTTGGGCTTTTACCAAGTGAATTTTCCATTTCAGTGTATAATTTCTTTACTTAGCATTATACTGATTATCCATACTTAGACTAATGATCAAATAGCTCCCAAGTCCAAGATATTTGGCTAAGGCAGCCTGCAGGATTTTTCTTTTCCTTTTCAGTCTTTTTTTCCCTCTTTTATTCCAAATTTTTAGGGTGATTATAGGGTGTGTAAGATCGTTAAAGGATTGGCAGCACACACAAAACTCAAATCCTTTAACCAGAGGCTAAAGGAAATGTGAGTTGCCAACATGCAATTCCTTCATTGTCCCACCAATGTCCTGAATTAATGGAGGAACCACGCTCTTGCTCTAGTGAGGGAAGGAAATAGACTTCTCTGCTTTGCTAGGACCCAGCTGAACAAAATGCTTAAGCAGATGTCTCCTGCTCCAAGGACAAGAACAAATGAGCATACATTGAATTAAAAATATTTTCTTAGCATTTGCCAACCTTAAGGTTAGAGATGCAAAAATCTACAGTAAACAGAAGCTTAGGAGTTTGTCAGCATAGGTGTAGTTATTCCTTACTTCCAGGCTAAGCTGGAAAGCTGTCTGCTGCTTAATCATCTGAGAAGCTGCTCAGCTTCAAGTCAAATGACAAATCAGGATTGTTTTTTCTAATAAAGGCATAAAAGCTGCGCCAGGGGAGGTTGAGGTTGGATGTCAGGAAGAAGCTCTTTCCTGAGAGGGGGATCGGGCACTGGAACAGGCTGCCCAGGGAAGTGGTCCCAGCACCCAGCTTGGCTGACGTCAGGCACCGTCTGGACGATGCACTCAGTCCCCTGCTCTGATTTGTCTGGCCCTGTGTGGAGCCAGGAGTTGGACTCGATGATCCTTATGGGTCTCTTCCAATTCAGGAGATACTATGATTCTGTGAATAAGAGTTGATATTGGGAAAGAGCAGAAGAATCACCTAGAAATCTAGGATTTCTTATGCCTTTCCACTTAAGACCACATTCACATTCATAGTTCATGAGCAAAAGGAGTCATGACGATAGACATTGAATTTACTAATGAAGCTTAAATAAATACCACTTAGGCAGATGGTAAAAAAGCTCTTAGAGCCACCAACAAGTGGATCCCACCATCAATTCTATAGGGACCAGGGAGTGAATTAGTCTTCAGATTGGCTCAAATTTTTGTCTGATGGACAATACAGCTGATTAAAAATTGATTTTATTTTTAATGTGGTCACCACCCCTAAAAAGTTAGGGCTAATTTTGTTTTCTTTTAAATTCAATTTGAAATCCTCTATTGAAAAAGAAAAGAAATCAGTTGAATAAGGACCACAGACATGATGTAAGAGCAGAAATATTGCTCTGTAGTCACTACTTTTTGAGATCTTTCTTTTCTTATTAATACATCCAGAAATTACTCCAAAAGCCTGAAAAAAACCCCATAAACTGGGGAACTTCTGGGCCTGGGTCTTCACTCTTCTGTGGATTTTCCCTCATTTCTGCTGCTCAGAAGATATTTACAACCAGTTCAGTACTCCAGCCACCTAGGCAGATAGTTAATCGCTCTCCTGAAATCTTTGTAGTCATATCCCCCAAAAGGGAAATCTGGAAGGGTCTGTATCTAAAGATTGCTCCTCACAAAACATGAAGTTTTCTATTTCAATATTTCTATATTCAAACTCACAAATGTGGGGACAGAAAGTAATGCAATTATATTTAGTGTCAGTGGGAAAACATTTGTGCTGTTGAAATGTACATCTGAGATCTGACTGTGGCCCAGTTCTTCACCTTTCCCTGGCACAGGTCCATGCAGGTGTCAAAGGAAATCCTGCCGATGCATACAGAGAGCACAAGGTATACCTGTTATCCAGTTAGAGGGCTCAGGTGAGAGTTTCCAAAGGTATTTTTATCAACCTATTTTTCTTTTTTTTTTTTTTTTTAATAAAACTTCCTTCTCTACCGTCTTTGAGTTTTTCTGTTGTTTTTATTGAATGGGAGTATGATTCGCTTTGTCTCAGGGAGGTCCCACCTTTTATCTTCTGGGTTTTTTTTTCGTTGATTTTTTTTCTTTACTATTTACTTGTTTCCAGGATGATGAAGAAAAGGTGGATATTTCTGTGGTTATTTCTGTGGATATTACTGTGGTTATTTCTGGTTTGTCCATTTTCTTTTCATATTACTTTGTATTTCCCCCTTTCTCAGTTTTTTCTTATCAGACTCCTCCTTCATCACCTAGCTCAGCAGAGTCATTGGTGTCTGTATCTAAAGGGACTAAGTATGACTCGTGCTACTTGCTGTGAGCCTCCTGGAAACAACACTCACTCCACTGCAACCCTAAGCAATTTGTCTCAAATATCTATTTGAAGGCAGATGAATAAGTTCCTTATATCTAAGCTAATGCCCTAGACTGTCTAGAAACCAGTGTCTCTTGTTCTGTCTCATGAGTGTTAAATCCCTTTTCAGGTATTAGATACTTGGTGGTGTTTTAAAGCATCTCACACTCTTTCAAGGTGCAGTTGTAACACCAGCAGTTTTCCTTGCATCCCCCGAATCCTGTGCTTTCCTTGCCTAACCTGCTTGGCCTCGCTGTCCTTTGGTGCAATGGTGTCAACTGGTGTGTTGATGTGGAAGGAGGCAGGTGGTGCCAGCACTGACACAGGGGAGCTCCTTCCTGTAGGGCTCCTGCTGCTCCTCTTAAAAACCCGTCATTGCCTGAAACCTAAACCCGCGAGCGAGGGTCTGATTCCACTTGTGAGCAGGAACCGTGCCATTCTAACAGATGGTCTCCAGCACAAACAGCCAAGAAAACATGTATATTCATAAAAAAAAAGAAAAAAAGAAAAAAAAAGAAAGAGGGTACTGAGGGCATGAATACTAGCCAAAAACATCAACATCTCTCCGTGTCTTCTCTTGAGCGTACAAATCCATGGTTAAAGAGATGTGTGGGCGCTGAGCTGAATTCATTAAAAAAAATTAAAACAAAATGCCTGGCCACGTAGAAAGAGATTTCAGGGCATCAGGAAATGGGCAAGGTGCCCTGAGAGAGAGGAAAAATGAAAGAGAAAAGCAATATTCTGGAATAGCTGAGCCAGAAAAAGGCATGGGGTCTGTCTGGTAATTCCCACAGCTTGTGGTTTTTCTGGGTGCTCAGTTCATGACTTAGGTTCAGGAGCTGAGAAGAGGGGTAAGGACAATGCCCTGTCTCTTGGATATATATATTTTTTTTTCTAATTCAAGCTATTTCTCTTTCAGTAGGCCAGAATTACAACAAACAAAACACACAAACCCAAGGATTTTAGGCAATCTAACAAAAGGTAGGTCATGTAGCAAAGTAAAGTTGTGTCATAGAATCATAGAATCACAGAAGGGTTTGAGGTTGAAGGGACCTTAAGATCATCAAGTTCCATTCCCACCTGCCATGGGCAGGGACACCTCTCACTACACTAGGTTACTTAAGGCCCCATCCAACCTGGCCTTGAACACCTCCAGGGAGGAGGCAGCCACCACTTCCTGTGCCAGGGCCTCAGCACCCTGAGAGTGAAGAATTTCTGCCTAATATTCAATCTAAATCTACTCCCTCCAATTTAAAACTGCCCCTCTCATCCTATCACCACATGCCCTTCTAAAAAGTCCCTCTCCAGCTTTCTTGCAGACCTCATGAGGTACTGGAAATACACTATAGGATCTCCCCAGAGCCTCTCTTCTCCAGGCTGAGCAGGCATAACCCTCTCATCCTGTCTTCAAAAATCATCTTTGTGGACCTCCTTTGGACTTGCTCGAGATTCCAGAACTGGACACAATACTCCAGGTGGGGTCTCATGAGAGTGAAGTAGGACCTGTCGTTCAGATCCTATGGTCATGAACCTTAGTTGGTTTCACAGAGAACTATGAGAGCTCACAAGTCAGAAAATGAAGACAAAAAGATGGAGCGAACTGAGAACATTAAAAAAGGGATTGCGAATGCAGGTAAGGATCCCATAACACCTGGAAGTCCTGACAGGAATCCCTGATGGGAATCCCTTTCTAGCATCAAGTAGCCACAAAAGGCCAGCCAAGGTCAGCTACAGAAATGAGACAACAGGATGTTTCCAAGGCTACTGGCATGGAATGCAACCAGAGGAATACTTTGCTTATGGCACAAACCTCGAAAACCAGGTTGATTGTTGCTGAGATAGAGAAAGGGTCTGCGTAAATGAAAACTCATTAATGTCTCTTATATGTCCCACCCTTACTGGCAACAGAAGCAGCCAACAAGCTTAGTCCTCTCCTTCCTTTGCCAGTAACACAGTAAGAACATGAGAGAGTAAACTGGTTTTTTAGTCAGCCCTTTATACCCCAGGGTGGGAAAACCTCTCAGAGGGGTGGTACACCCCTCATAAACAGCAGACAGAGGTCTCACCTTTACCTGTTTTGGAGTTTGGAACTGCACCCAGATTTTCTACTTCCTTGAAGACTCCAGTGCTCCTGGAACAATGAGGTAGTGTGAGATGTGCCTGTTCTTTTGAAGCTGTTCCAGTTCATACAGTTAACAAAGGAAGGCCTGCAAGCCAGATCTCTCACAGGACTGTGCTGATGTAAGAGCTATGTACTGATATTCCTTAAATGAATTCATAATTCATTACCTTATCAAAAGCTGAAAAACCTCACCCTGAAACAGGAGGGAAGTCTTCACTATGAGACACCCTGCAACAATTCAGAAAGTGGTACAATCTAAATATTCATCCTTTACCTATATCGCCATGTGTTTTCCAAAGGAAAAATGGAATCAATGAGAATGCTAGAGGAACATGAGGTAGTTTACTAAGCTCATGAGGGTTCCAAAGATATAAATGTTTTCTCAATAAAATTTTCAAGTTCTCATGAATTTAAATCAGTGTTAGAAACTATGTTCTCTTGAAAACACTACAAACACTTATCCACAAGAATATCATACCTCTAAAAATTTCACTCTAAGCAACTTGCATAAGAAAACATGCATTACATATTTATAATCTCCATGAAATTCCAATAGAGTAAGGGCTAATGCCCTTGCCACTTTGGTTTTAAAATCAACTCATAGCATACCAACAGCATTTAGCATAGCATGCTTTTTCTGTAGTGCTTTGAAACCACTATAAAAATTGGTATGGAAAACTATATATGGCCATGGTACCCCACCATTTGGCAGTAGTGATTATTTGTCACAAACAAGTGACAATGCTGACACTGCTTTGAGTGCCTGGCAAAACATCAGAAAACCCCATACAAAATAGACTAAGGTGGTACTTGATCAAGAGAAATTCAATCAAGTAATTGATATCAACCAAAAATTCCCAGCCTACTGTGAAACCTCTGGATTTTTATCATCATGTTCTCTT
This sequence comes from Heliornis fulica, assembly GCA_013399135.1. Classification (NCBI taxonomy): domain Eukaryota; kingdom Metazoa; phylum Chordata; class Aves; order Gruiformes; family Heliornithidae; genus Heliornis; species Heliornis fulica. The sequence continues at coordinate 478,288 of VXBZ01010797.1, forward strand.
CCCATTACTTTATATGTTATGCTAAATATGGTGCAAAAAAAAAGTGGTAGGAAAAGGTTTATTGGTACTGGGATCTTATTGGTGCTCTGTGGATATTCCGAGCTGCCAAAGCTCCTCTGTACTCAGCAATACTTCTTAACTTCCTCAAGAGTTAGATATTTAACCTGTATGCACCTACACCAGTACAAATCTTTGTTCTTTTCTCTCAATGAGCCCAAAATCTACTGTCATTCATGGTGCCAGAAGTTAATGTCCTCTCCCTGCTGTGCAGCAATTATTATAATTGTTATTATTATTGTTGTTATTATTATTAGCAATAATATTCTTCAAATGTTTTCCCATGCTCCTAAATATACTCCTAAATAATAATAACAATAATAATAATGATAATTTAAAAAAAAATCAAAATTTGGATTCTGCCCTTGCTAATTACAAATCACCACCTGTGGTAAAATTATTGAAAAACAGACGAGCATTTCATTCCAGCAATAGCCTTAAAACAAGCAGCAGTTCCAACTGCCAGTGTGATGTATAGACACAGCGCAGGGCAGATGAGGGATTAATTAGGTCTGTCCCTGCACATTGCCAGGGGAGCACTTCTGTAGAGGTGATTGAAAACTAGAGAGAGTGGCATTAGTCTTCATTGTTGGTTAAAGGCAACAAAAATAAAGATGCAATTGAGTTGACAAAGCTTCCAGGTATGTGGCTGAGTCATTTGGAGGTGTCAAAATGATCAAACCATAATTAATTAGCTAAAGTGCTATATTTAATTTCTCAACTTTAATGAAGATTTCTGCAGCCGAAAACAAACGGCGACATCATTTGTTTCTGAAGGGAAGGGGTGGAGTTCACTAAGGGGATGATGCCAAAGTTTAATGGTGCCTTTATAATGAAGCCCATGTTCTTAATCTTACTGTCATTTTCTGTACAGACATAGAAACCTAGTGCTGTTAAATGTATTCATATCAGGACTGCAATTATGAACCCACGAGTGACTAGGAAACCAAATGCATATTATTTTCAAGGAAAAATAAAAACCCCGTAAACAGCGAAGAAACCTATAATATTTCCTAATATCAGTCTGCAGGGTTGAGACTGTAAAGACACAAAAGACCTCAATGACAGGTAGTCTAAATCTGTATCTCAGGAATGTGATGCAGCTTCTTCCAGAGGCAAGAAATTTTAGATTTATGAGTAAAGAATCAGAAGAGTAAAATGTGAGTTTTGCTCTCAGCTCTGCCACAGCCTGTGAATCCATGAACAATGCCAACCTTGGAATTTAGACTGAAGGACAACCTACCTTAAACACCCAGACTGAGAACCTACCTATCCTGGTCTGTGAGGGGTTTCTTTCTCTTCACCTTTGTCATGCTCCATCACAACCTATACTGCACCCTATTCCTATCTGCAGAGAACACACCCCAAAATGCTCCATGTCACTGTGTCAAAGTGGACACCAAGAGTTCTGGAACAGACGTTCTCCCTTCCCACGTGTATTCAAACACATGCATACACATATGTTGATGCACTTACATGCTTCTCAAACTGAAATACACTTTTTTAAGATATTGCATTCTTCCCATACAGGTTTTATACAGGAGGGCTTGTACTCAGATGACTACGTTGAAACTTACCTTCTGTGTCTCCCTTTGAAAAACAGAGATATGTCCTTGGTAATCTTTTGTATGTAGATAATATGGCTTTGAGTAATTTTAATCAGTAAAAAGCATCACTTGATGCATATTATGGACATAGGCAGAAAATGAGCTGATATATTGTTTGTTCAGCCTGGAGAAGAGGAGACTGAGGGGAGACCTCATAGTGCTCTGTGGCTTCCTGATGAGGGGGAGCTAAGGGGCAGGCGCCTATCTCCTCTCTTTGGTGACCAGGGATAGAATCCAAAGGAATGGCATGAAGCTGTGACAGGTTGGATGTCAGGAAGAGGTTCACTGAGAGGGGGGTCGGGCACTGGAACAGGCTCCCCAGGGAAGTGGTCCCAGCACCCAGCTTGGCTGAGGTCAAGAAGCATGTGGACAATGCATTCAGTCCCCTGCTCTGACTTGCTGGGACCTGTGTGGAGCCAAAAGTTGGACTTGATGATCCTTATGGGTCCCATCCAGCTCAGGAGAACATTTGATTCTACGCATGCTACAATATGCATGTGAAATCTCTGCTTTCTGCAAACAAACTATGGTGTTTATTAATGTTTTAGACTCCACTCATACTGGTGTTGGTAGCAACACAAGCTGTGTAGCACATGGGAAGCCTGACTAAGATGCTCTCATCAGTGAGTTATGTATGAGAGGGTATTTTAAAATGTCTCCTCTCCAAAAATCTGTGGCTGGGATAAACTATATTGTGCAACCTACAATTTTCAACAACTCATTTCGTCTGCTGGCATCCCCAACCTTCTACAAACCAGAAGGGCAAGAAGATGCTTTCTCCCACAGAAGAATTTACTGGATAATCTGACAGTTGAGGTCTTAGCAGGAAGGTCGGTTAATGTATTGTTTCATCTACAATGTAAAATGTAAGCAATGTTTTGCTCTTACTCGACAGCTGTTACCTCTACCATAAGCTGTTAAAACTTCCTCGTTAATCCATGCAGCCAGACCAGGCCTATTTCCTGCGCAGTTGTCATCTCCTTAATATATTACAACATTACAAAGTTTATTAGTATATTTGCAGTGCCTTTTTATTTTTTATTAGCTAATGGGCTGCTTTTGTGCACTGTATTTTCTTAGTCTTTCAGAACTCAGCCTATAAAATGGCCAAACGTGATCCCATCTGGAAGCCATTAAAGATCAATAGAGATGGAATCTGAAGAAGAAAGAATGAATAAACCAGGAAAAATCTACTATCAAAACAATTGTGAACAAAAGCCTGTCAGCTTCTGTTTGCAAATCCGGGTATGCTAAAGCACATCACACTTCCAACGTGACAAAAAGCACCATGCTCTTGTTAACCACAGAAACAACTAATCTAGTTTAAAAGAATCATAAATATGATTAAAGCCCATGGTCTCCTTGATTCTTTGAGAAAATGGAAACCCTTCCAGCAGAAATTGTATTCTTCTGAAGTGCTGGGCTCCTTGTGTCCTCCTTCAGAGGGCAACTGCTTCTGTGCCAGAAACAGGAGTTATCTTGATGTGTCCCACTACAGCCATGTCAAAATTTCTGCAGGAGTTTGCCCATAATGAAGAACCTTCATTGTGAAATGCAGACTGCGGCAGATAAAATTGTAAATCCCTATATATCCCTAAAGAATATCAACTCTGCATCTTCAGTACTTCGATCTTTCTGGCAAATACGCAAGTGTGCAGGTGATTTTGATGTGGTCCAGCACCAGATTGGGACACTTGGCTCTGTGGGCACTGCTGAAGCAGTTGCTATACAGAGGGAGAGAGGATTTGAGATTTGGGATTGTGAACATGACTTCTCTGGGTGCTCAGTGCAAAAATCAGCTCTGAGCATGACACTCATTCAGGGAGATAAGCTCAGGGCCGGCATTTGCCCGTGGCATGGGCACTGAGTGTTTCACCCATGGAGATGAAGGCTGTGTTTTTTCTGGGCATGTCTCAATATCTGGTGCCTGGGGACTTTAAACAGTGAAAACGGAGGCAACTGCACTTACCTGGTCTGTGCTTGTTCCCCTCTGACTTGAGATGCCTACAGCATAGACAGCTATGTCTGCTTTAATCATTTTCCAGTCACAGAGAGAAGCAGACATTTCCAGGGCTTGACCCATCTGACCTGCTTTAGAAACCTGCCTCAGGATGAGATGAACCTCATCCTAGAAGGAGCTTTTTCCCTCTTCTGATTCTGAAGGCAATTCAGATAGTTAGGTCAGATGCAAATGCCAGTTCTGATGACAGGTGACAACCACCCAAGACCTATGTGGTCAGTGGTTGCAGCTATACCCATAAACTAAATGCATCTAGATCCTGAGCCAATTCACCATCTGGCTCTGATCACAGGATTGAATTATCTTCACCTCTAAAGGAGTGTGTCTTCTTCCTGCTAGGAGTGGACTTTGGGCAGTTGGCAGATGACTAAATCTGACCCTATCTAGTAGATCTTTGAGTCTGAATGGGAGTGAAGACATTTGTCCAGAGTTTAACACTCACACTCTTGCAGAAATGTTTGTTTGAGGGAGGTTTCTTGCAGTGAGAACTGCAGGGAAAGAGAGTAATTCATTTCAGCCTTGAGAAGACAAGGCTCTTGGGGATCTTATCTGTGTGTACAGCTACATGATACAAGGGAATAAAATAGGCAGAGCCAGACTCCTCTAAGAGGTATCTGGGGAAAGGGCAGGAGGCAATGGACACAAACTGAAGCGTAGAAAATTCTGTTTAAATATTATAAACACTTTTTTTTTTCTTTTTTACTGTCAGGGTGACCAATCACTGGAACAAGTTTCCCAGAGATTATGGAGCCATCATCCTTGGAGAAATTTAAAACCCAGTTGGATGTAGTGCTTGGAAAGCTGTTTCTACCTGATGGTGCTCTGAGCAGGAAAGTTGCCCTAGGTGGTCTCCAGAGGTCCTTTCTCGCCTCAAATTGTATTTTCTTCTGGAATAAAAAATGGGATCTGATCTCCTAACACTGCTTGAATTATTTTGCTGAAGGGGTATCCAAGGCAGCTTTCCCTCCACTGTCAGAGCTGGAGCAGTTCAGCTTCAAAGGAGATACTGTTTGGCAAAGCAATGTGCTGATAACTCAGTAGCTTAGTGTTTGAAGGATATACCTGAAAGAAAGCTCCAGTCCCAGCACTCAGGAGCACTTATGAGCTTTTTTATGAAATAAAGTAGATTTGATGAAAGCTGTAGCCCAAACATCTCCATGGCATGTTAATCTGGGTACCTTGTTCAAAATGACTTTGTTTTCATCTCTGTTCTGACATCATAAGAGATTTGGATGTAGGACTGCAACATACTAAATATATGTTGTAGGAAACAGAACAACATTCAAATGATCTCTTTTTATTAATAGAATCTTGCAAATTCTGTTGAAAAAAATGTTTAAAAATAAATTTTAAATAATTTTAAATAAATATTTGGAGGAATGAAGAATACAAAAATATAACTTTATATTGACTTGATAAAGTCTTTTTTTTCTTCTTTTTTTCTTGCTTAGATGGAAAATCTGAAATAATACATTTAAAAGAGCCCTAACATTGTGCCTTCTCTATTGTGACATGGAGTATGGAGGAATTTTGTGCTACTGCTGATGCTATTCATATTGTTCTCTTTTGACTGACAGCTCTGGGGACAGTTTTCAGTGGTGTTAGTCTAGTTTGGTGTAAAAAAGGCCAAAACGAATAGAATAGAATAGAATAGAATAGAATAGAATAGAATAGAATAGAATAGAATAGAATAGAATAGAATAGAATACTAACAGAATACAGCTGTGTATTCAGAAACCTTTGGTTCCTGATGTGCCTACAAGTTTTTAAGAAAATTTCACCATCGGTAATTGAAATTTAATTTCTAAACACTACGCAAAATAATAATAATGATAATATCATTATTACCCTTGATATTACCAAGGTAAACAAATGATATGCCTACAATTTGGTCTTTACAGGAGAAGGATGCTTTCTCTTAGGCTATTGCTAAAAAAAAATTTACAGAGAAGTCTAAATAAGCACACAGAATAGCTCTTCAAGATTTTATCTAGAGCTAAAGAAAGCCCTTCTCTGTACTGGTCACAGAAGTTACCTTATTGTTAAGACATTTTGTAATGAATAGGAGAGACAGACTGTACTGTTCATTAAAGATCATCATATCTGCCCAGGAAGACCAGGCATTCGGGGAAGTGTGATGAAGCAGAGTTATATTCAGGAATGGGAAAGAAAATCAGGAGATTCCTACAGTATGCTTCAGTACCAAAGCCATGGACACTTCAGGCAGAAAAAAAAAAAAAAAAGCAGCTGACCATCAGATTTTGCATCTAACTGCTTGGTAGCTGAGGTCACTAAACTGTCCAAGTAAAAGGAAGCATTTGAGAACATCTGTGATTTGCCTGCACAATGAGAAGTGATGCACAATTTAAAAATACTGCCCCTCAATGGGAGAAAATGTGTTTCTATTAAGGGACCAGAATTGCGCTACGCCTGTTGGAATTTTTGCTTGTGCACAGGAATTTAGCTCGAGGTTCATGTCTGTCACTAAAATTGACAACTGCCTATGGCTCTCCACAATTGAAACGTAGATCTTAAATTTCACATCATTATCCAAATAAAATATATCTGCCAAGGGGGACTGGTATTACACAGTTAGAGAACTGTGATACCAGTTGTCTGATTAACATATTGAGAGGAATATAAGAATTTCTCACCTATTTTCCAGAGGGAGACTAACTGGGGAGCTTGTGGTAAAGAGACTAATTGAACATCCTCTCTCTGCTAACTATGTAGAAGCCCAGAAATATGTCTGCTCTATGTAAGCAGGTTTTCCCTCTGCATATTGCATTTACTTTTTAGGACAGTCAGGAGAAAAAAAATCATTACTTTTTTTTTTTTTATCTCTTTTACTGGAAAAAGTTAACCAAATTTTCATGTTGAAAACTCTATGAATTTCCACAGAAAGTTTTCTTATGTCTATGTAAAGTAACAAACTCAAAGAGACAATGTCTTGAATAGAAATGCTGCTTTTGGAGGCAGGATCTTTTTTAGTAAATATCAGGGAAGCAGAGATTGGAAAAGATCTGACCAAGATTCATTCAGATGCTGCAATATTAATAACTGAGAGATATGAATTTACACATTACAGGCAGAGTCCAGTTCAGAACTCGATCCACATTTTGTATGTGACTGAGGTCAGGATTTTGAATCAGTTCATCAAAGCAGCTGGCCACCAAGGATGCTCAGAATCAAATCTGCGTCTGAAGTTCTTCCAGACTTCATGATATATCAGAAAGATTCTCTTTTGTCTTGCCAAGGCTTAGGAGATACAAAACTGGGACTGAGGTCTCAGACACAGAATGGAGTGTTGTGCTAAGTTAGCTGAGCCATAGTAGAAATTTCAGTGGACATTCTTAGCCCATGACATATGTGAGCTCATGAGTATCACATTTCCTTCCAGTGAAATATTAAATTAACAAATTACCTGAACAATTGCCACACATGAAGAACATGCCCATGGACGTGGCATCTGATGAGCTGCATCTAAATAGTCTGCCAAATTTAGTGTTTCTTTTTAGAAGACTGTAGAAGAGATTGAAAACTGGAGGAAGATCAAGAAAGGTCAGGCTTGATGTGGCTCTGAGCAACCTGCTCTAGGGAAGATGGAAGGATCCCACCAGGTCCTATGGCTGTGTGAATGTTCAGTTTGTTTAAATGTTCCCTAACCTGATCATCCCTCACTGAAGGTGAGTCTTCCTCATTCTGGGCTTTCCCTCTGGTCTTGAGAACCTGGGATTCACGAAGGCCATTCTTACTAGAAAAGACATATGAAGAAGGAACTGAGTTTGTCATCTTTTTCTGTGTCCTTTATCACCAGGTCCCTGACCCATTCAGCAGAAAACTGACAGGATCTTCCTTTTGCTGTTTATGTGTTTGTAGAAGTTTTTCTCATTTCACCTCACATCACCTGTGAAATTCAACTCCAGCTGCGTTTTGCTTTCCTAAGCCTGTCCCTACCCTTGGAAAGTGTCTCTATGCCTCTCATGGCTTACCTGACTCTCCTTCCATCTCTTGCACACATCTCTTTGTGCTTGAGTTTTGTTAGGAGCTCCTTGTTCATCTGTGCAGACTTTCTGCTGCCTTTGCTTGACTTTGTGTATGTTCAGATGAACTGTTCCTGAGATTGAAGAAAGTGATAAGCGAAAATCCATTGTTTCTCCTGTACACATTCTTTGTCTCCAGAATGGTGTCACACAGGTTTCTTTCAAGTAGATGCTTGAAAAGGCCAAAGATTGCTCTCCTGGAAGCCATTGCATGATTTTTATTTTTGCCTGCCTTTCTCTTTTCAGGGTCCTGAACACCACTGCATGCATCCTACATCCAAGACTGCTCCATCCTTCCCATCCCCTCAATCACCTGAGTCAGGAGGTTATTCTCAATGCACCCCAGAAAACTCCTGCTTTGCCTGTGCCCTGCTGTATTGTGTTTTCAGCAGATACTGGAGTGGTTCAGGGCCTCTATTCTTCTCACCATAAGATATTTGCCAATGAAAATGAAGATCCTGACACTTTTTGAAGCATTTGCTTCTTTGTAGACCACAGGGAAAGCCTAAATGATTTATTTTTTTCTGATCAGTTATCATTTATAGAACTAAAACTAGAAGGGGCATCACTCTCAAAGTGTACATACCAGTGAACATGGACTTTCTGAGTCCCTACATTTACACATTACTATTAAACTCTCATTTCAACCTGTTTTGCTAAGGACAAAATGAGTATATAGAGGTTGAGAATGGACAGACTATCAAGGATTCCTTGACTCCTTGGAATGATACTGCTTAAAACCAAAAGGCTAAAAACCAGTTAGGTCTTTCAAATGAAAAAGCAGCTTGGTGATAATGCTTAATATTGTACTGCATGTAGTAAGCTGAATAACCTCTGGGCAAGGAATCTCAGTAGTAGACTGAACAGTCAAGGCACTAGTCTTGTCGTTGTGTTCTGCACCAGTAAGACTGACATCAGTCCACCACGGCCCACTGATACACCCGCTGCCTCTTAGAGAAATGTTACAAATTTGACATGGTTCAAATTAAAGTCTTACATTGGGATAATTAAGAGGCTCATTTTGTCTTATTATCTGCAAAAAAGGTTTGCAAAGTTTTCCATTTAGGCTTTTTTTGTTTCCCAAATAAATATTAGGTATTAAATAAACCTTTTATTTAGCAGAAAAGCACTAGAGGGGTCTGGTAGTGTGATACTGAAGTTAAGAGAAAAGCAAAAAGAGAGCATCAATACTTAGCACAGCCAAGACACAACAGCAAACATCAAAAAGGTGGCATGAATATCTCTATTTTTGATATTTTCATATAAAGAAACAATGGTTTACCGAGGGATATGGTTTAGCCAGAAATGGATAATTAGCTCAAAACAGATGTTAATAGGTAAAACTTTATCACCTGTTTTACACAGAAAATTAGATTCAACAATCAAATGGTTTTCTTCTGGCTATAAAAATATGTGATTACTTCCAGAGTCAGAGGACTGCTTACATAAGAGGGATTTCATGTTGTTTGCAGAGGAAAGACATAGGAAAACCAGCAGCCACAATAAAATCTGCCATTAGAGAATCTCCAATAAAGTGCGTCTTATGTCCTGCAGGAGGCTGTAATTTCTTTGGGAAAAGGAAGGTCTCTTAATATATATAAGCAGCACCTATCACCATGTTTTTCTTGAATATAAAGGCAATTCCTCATTTCTGATGGTACCAGAAGCCCTTGACAGGGCTTTGTGTTGTTCTGACTTGATTACCTTCTACTGAAACATTGGATTTCAGGCTTACCATCCACACTCCTAAGATGTGAGCATTGTAGGGGGAAAAAAAAGCACTTAATGGTGTGGTGTATTTTGCACTTTAATGCTAGAAGTACTGGTTTGGGATTTCTACTGGTTGTTTGGGTCTCTACTTTTTAAGCCATTATTAGAAAAAGAAAAGCAGAATTGGGAGAATTAAAAAGAGAGACAACAAAGACAGGAAAAGAGAGCAAAAAAAAAAAGCTAAGAGAGAAAACATTCTGTTATGTTGAGCTCCTTTTCATGATAATTTAGTTTCAGAAAGAGTAATTTCCAGTCACAGGCACAGCAAATACTGAGTCACTATCAGATCTTGATTCATTGCCATTTATCTTCCACACCAGAAGGAGATGTTTTTGGTTGGACATACACAGTGTCAGAATGTTTAGGAAATTATTCTGATCTTTTTTATCTCTTCAACAGCTTTTTGGTCTTTCAACAGCTCACTCGGAAGAGAAGAGTGAGGAATTTTTCACATCTGTTGCAAAAGTGAAAAGATTTTCAACCTGCAAATTGTTTCAGGCTTCTTAGAGGCACAGAGATTGTGATGTACTGTTAATGTTCAATATTCTACATTGTCTCCACCATTCTTGGGGTACTTTACAGCATATTTTTTCTATTTTTTTTAATACAAAATAGAGTTGTTTAATATGGACTTGTAAACAGAAATAAAGCTGTATAGCTTATAGCTTATAGCAAAGATATTTTTAGTGTCCAGCATGTTACAAAATTTTGTGGCAGCACACAAATATTTGTATCTTATAAAGGAAAAAATGGCTTCCTGAAAAATGCGAATGTTGTGCCACAGCACAGGCTAAGAGCATGACAAGACCAGAAGGTAAAGGACAGACTCATCTATTTTTAGGTATTTTTATGTGTTTTTCAGGTATCTCCAATGTAGATCTGCCTATTATGAGTGAACCACCATGGATTCCTGCTGAATGTAAAGAAGAAAACCGAACTGAAACAATACCTCAGGTGACAGTAAATTTGTAAAATATTTGGCTTGTTGGGGGTTTGGATGTTTGGGTTTTGCTGCATAATAGAAATGCTGCATAAAAGCACATAAAGACCAAAATTTGTATCTGCTGGTGAATGAAAGAGTCTCACCAATATTCTGATCTGTGAATCAGAATCACAGAATCACAGAATCTCCTGAACTGGAAGGGACCCAGAAGGACCATCGAGTCCAACTTTTGGCTCCACACAGGGCCAGACAAGTCAGAGCAGGGGACTGAGTGCATCGTCCAGACGGTGCCTGACCTCAGCCAAGCTGGGTGCTGGGACCACTTCCCTGGGGAGCCTGTTCCAGTCCCCAACCCCCCTCTCAGGGAAGAGCCTCTTCCTGACATCCAACCTCAACCTCCCCTGGCGCAGCTTCATGCCGTTCCCTCGGGTTCTATCCCTGGTCACCAAAGAGAGGAGATCGGCGCCTGCCCCTTCGCTCCCCTCATCAGGAAACCACAGAGCACCATGAGGTCTCCCCTCAGCCTCCTCTTCTCCAGGCTGAAAAGATCCAGGGACTTCAGCCTCTCCTTGTAAGACTTCCCCCTCCAGACCCTTCCCCATCTTCATTGCCCTCCTCTGGACACTCTCCAATGGCTTTATGTCCCTCTTGTACTGTACAACATTTACATTTACTAGTATTAAAGAAAACCAAAACCAAAACCAAAACCAAAAACGAAAACGAAAACAAAAACAAAAACAAAAACAAAAACAAAAACAAAAACAAAAACAAAAAACAAAAACAAACCCAGAGATGCTGCTGTTGTGGCCCATTCCCCTCCACATTTGCCCTGTCTCTAGCATTTCAACATTCCAGCACAGGGAAGTGCACTGAAGGAATTAAACATTCCCAGGAAATTAAACAGCACCTTATTGCCCTTCCTAATGTCCCTTTAGGTATTACTTGCAAGCTATTATGGCATGTGTATGCCTACACAAGCATTATGGCTTGTGTAGGTGAAAATTATTCCACACTGTAAGGTCCCATTATTTTTAGCATCAATGATTATTTCTCTGAGGGTTTTTAGATCTGGTCTTGAAAAGAGCAGACAGCCAGGATGGAGGAAAACTTCTTACAAATGACACAAGCAGTCATGCCAACCATTCGAGGGAAGAAAATAATTTATTCCTTCCAGTTGGCAAATACTGAATGTTTTATTTTTGTCTTTTGTGTCTTTTTGAGAAACCAGGATTAGTGTGTGAACAGTGCATGAGTAGCAGTGTTTGCTGCTTTGTCCTATTTTCCTTTTCTAATGTAGTCTTCTGGAAGTTGTCTCCAGAATGTCAGAGGAAAAATATTTTGCAACTCAGGGTACTGCACTATATTACCTCTTTAAAAGAAAAATAATTTGCTGCTAGGGTCCAAACTACTTATCCCAGCTAGAGGACACTTTGTCTTCGAAGTTTTTCCTCTAAGCCTGGTCCTCAGCTAGCATAAATCTGAGCAGGTCTGTTTAAATTAATGGAGTTACACAGATTTACATGATCCAGCTGCTTGATTTCACCTAAGCAGCTCCTGTCAGAAGGCAATTTTTGGTATAAGGGTATAAATCCTTCACCCTCACTGCGTCAAGTACAGAAAAATCAATAATGATAATTTTTCTTTCTCTTTTTTTTTCCTTTTTTTTTCATTTCATCTGCCAGGAAGGGGTGAGGGTTGCGGGGGGGGG
>VXBZ01010797.1:490457-568721 GCA_013399135.1 Heliornis fulica
GGGGGGGGGGGGGGGTGGTGGTGGTGGTGGAATCAAATGAGAGTTGCAATTAAGTATATATAGTCCATGAGAAGAGGGCTACTAAAAGAAGAGATATGAGTGAGATGGATGGAAGGAGAAACAGAGCACATATTGAAAGTGTGTCCTCTTTGCTGAATGCAGCCTTTGTGGAGACTGGCAGATCAGAAAAAAAAATCGAAGCTGCAGTACTCTGTTTATCCAAAATAAAATATTTCATAGGTCAAGCATTCACAATGCAATCCTCCCTCCTTTTCACTGTATCTCAGCCTTGACCTGAAAAGACAACTCTAATGTGCTGAAAGCCTTTCAGTTTCCCATACCAGGCGGAGACTGACAGCTTTCCTGAGCCATGCCAGAAATAAGAGAGATTTACAAAAATTAATCAAGATCCAACTTAGCAAGAGCTTGTAGCACACTTGTAACTTCTTTCATCCTTAAAGCTGATCACTCAGTTATATAGCTTTCTAAATTAATGTGAATTTTAAGATATTAATATATATATATATATCCCAAACTGAGAGAAATCTTGTGGGAGAAAGTTTCTAGTTATGTTATACAGAAATGTTCCCAAAATTACATTGAAACAGTTTTATCCCCTCCTGTCCTTATTATTCTTCCATAAAAATTGGTAAAATTGCTCCTTCAGTAGTAGGAAAAAAATTAATATTGAAGTTTAAAGCCTCTGACAATCAGCATAGCTCTCACTTTCAATAAGATAGATGTATGTGTATATGGGTATTTAGTGAAAGAGACCAAATGTTGGAGCCAAACCGGGCCCTTTTCAATTCATGACAAATTCCCAAGTAATTTATAACCTTCTGATGACAAAAATCCTGTTGGCTCAGGAAAGCTTGCTGAGACTATCATACTCATTTCTTTTAGATATGTTTACAGTTATCTTGCCAGAACATATGGTTATTCATTCATTCTTGTCTGATCAAACTCAGTTTCTATCTGACCTCCAAAATAACAGGCTAATAGCCCTTTCATTCAGAACCATAAATACCCTGGTCTGGCGAGCAGAGAGAACACTACCAACAGGTCAATCTCAAAAGTTTCAGATCTTCTTTTGGGTAAATGCTCAACAAAACATGATTCATATAAAAATTAAATACAAACCCACCAGTGAGTTCAATAGTGCCAATAAGTCTATCAGTATAGGGACTAACTGTGGGAAGAGGGAAATAATTATCCCAGCTATCCAAGCTGAAAATAAAAAGAAAAAAAGGAGGGAAATCTAAAAATCTAAAGAACATGAACCCCCAATTAGTTTTCTCTCCTGTGTTCCAGCTTCCTCTCAGTTCCCATTTTCGTGTGGGTTTTTTTCAGAGACAGGAGCTCCTTCATTGGCTTTTAAAAACCATTAAAAAACACAGTGGTCAGACCACTTATTTAAATGTCCAAATTAATTACTAGAAAATATCTGATTAACATCTCTATAAATTGCTGAACTTCAGCAGAAAGGATTTCCCCCCTTGAGCCTGAGAACATGAAAATCCTGCAGCCATGGAGAGTGGCCCAGAGACTGCTATGCAACAGGGCAAATGGACTATCCTTTGTTCCACCAACACTTAAAATGGGAATAAAGTATCTGTTTCCATTTTTTTTCTCTTTTTCCTAAGGTATTTAGATAGAAATTACAAAGCAAACAGATCAAAGTAAACAAAACTCAGTACAGGACTAAAAAAGAACAGTTATAAAAATTGTTAAAACTTCTTGGGAATAAAGTGGTGAATTCTAAGATCAAACACCTCCAATTGCCCCAGAAATCAAACCGAAGAGATGTGCACCAATGCACAAAGGCTGGAAACTCTTTGGATCTGGTCCCGCTCCTAATGACAGGAGTTTCTCTCCTCTGTCCGCACAGGATGGGGCCCCTTCATTATCTTTCAACCAGCCGATAATTAGCAACTTTCGTAACCAACATGTCAGATGAGCAGCCTGAGGAAGGGAAAAGGAATCTATTATGTGGCCGGGGCCTTCTGTCTGCCCGATCTTTTAAGCAGATTGAAGTGGGGCGGCCGTCGCGCACAACCGCCCCAGGTAAGCTGGCGCGGGGCTCCTGGGGGTTATCAAACCGGCCAGGGCTTTCAGGCAGAGCAAAGCCTTCCGCCGGGGAAGGTCCTCCCAAGTGCTGGCACCGCATCCCCAGGATTATCCCCACTGCACTAACATATCATCTGGCTTTAAACTTCAGCCCCTCTGGCAAAGTATATACTCAAAATGCTTCCCTCCTCCCTCCCCAGCCCTTCTTATCCTTTAGTCCCGTCTTCCCCCTGTTCCCAAGCAGCCACGGGCTGCGGCCGGCACCGCTGCCAAGCACCGGGCTGGATTAGCTGCAAGCCAATAGCTGGGGGTCAGGATTAAGAGGCCAGCATGCACTTTAATACAAGCTGCCTATAATTAATGGCATTATTAATAGCTTGACTGAAAAATTCATTAAAAAATCCATTAAAAATAAATACCCTTTTACAAAAGGCATTGCCTTGGGTAAGAAAAACAGAAAAAAAGATAAAGGAAAATTGATTGGTGGTTTTCAGTTCACAGAAAGACAGACCATAGTTCAAGCTGATTAAAATTGAACATTTTAGATTAAGCACCCTTGCCAAAATATTCTCTGTAGTTACCCAATATGAAAATATTATGAGATGTCACGTTTTACATTTTTTATATGTGAAGGTTTCAAGCATGAGACACATCCACCACGTGTGCACACACTCAGATGCTCACATGTATACGTGCCCATGCTCATACTTGTTGGTAACTTCCTCAGCTATTTTTTCTCCCTCAGGAGCAGCAGGACTCCTCCTGCATCAGAGGTTAACTGTAAGCGATAAACTCTGAGACTCTACTGCAGAGTGTGTTTTCAAATGCTGCAGAGCTGCCTGCCAGCACATATCTTCACCTCTCCCTTTCCAGGCCTAATTGTTACCTCTAAAGAAAAAAAGGAGGGGGGGCGGGCAAGGGAAACTCCAAATAAAACATAAAACAGGTGTCCTTTCCATGCAGGTATGGACTTCTCTTCAGATTTCACTTCCCAGTACTCGTAAAAATTTTGATTGCATGGACCAGGGAAGAAATAAAGCAGGTACAACTGATTCTCATTTATACTAAGGCCTCTTACATGTCTCTGGTGGAGCAAAAGCATAATTTATCCTGGTTTAAAGCCCCCTTTGCACTGTCTGATTGTCTGAAATAAATCTCATGAAATTATGGGCTTACCCACAAAATAACCATAATCTAGTGTTATTTTTTCATACCACAAACACTGAGACATGAAATCCCATGTAAAGTCTTTAGATTGATACTGATTTATAGCTGAGTAGGTGAAGACTGCTCTTGGACACTGACATGGGCCATTTCTAAACTATCAGCTTCTCTGTCTTCATGTTATTCACTCTGTTTTAACCAGCAGGATAATGAGCAAAGGATTATACCAGATTTAGGGTCCAAGTTGTGATTGACAGTCACCAAAACAAGATGCTGGAATGAAAAAGAAGCTCTGACGGAATAGCCTCCTAATCCCCAGGAATTGTAGCTTTGTTTAAAATGGCCACATCACAAGGTACAGCAGGTTCCCTTTTCCCTCTCCCTAAACAAGAGCTGTTTAGGGATGCAAAACCCAAATATTGCTGCCTCTCCCAACCTTGCCGATGCTCTCAGCATCGCTGCTCTGTGGTCGGCATTACCTCTGCCAGCCAATAACGCAAAAAGTTCACTTTTCATCACTGTTATACTGAAGACACGGAGGGTGACTCATGTGTTAGTGACTCGGTTGCTGTTGCTATCTCTTGGACATCCAGTGTGGAGTATCAGTGAACTCTCTCACACTTTATCCTAGGAAGACAGAAATATTACTACTTGGCTCCACATTCCTTCTTGGCTCCTTGCGTTGCCAGCTGTTACGTTTAATGGCCATCAAACTGTTTGTGCCTCTGAATTAAAAGTCTCCTGGAGGCTATGTTAGATCCCGCCTTTTCTCTTGAGAAACACAGTGATTCTGTGCTTGGATCGCCCTTGTGCTGTCTAATGAATATGGCTAAGTTGTTTTTGAGGCTGCAGCAGTGTTTTTTGCCCTTAACTATGTGTAACAAGCAGTAAAAATTTCACTCCAGGAATAAACTTTCCCAGAAGATATTGGAACAGATAAATGTTGTAAGATTCCATAACTAGTCTACTGTTTCTTGTCGAGATCTTTGATCCGTGTAGTTATTTTACACTATTGGAGAAATGTAAGAACAGAATGGACTGACAAAAACCATGTCTTCCCCACCCAACCCCCAATTATATTCCTCTATCCCAGCAATTATATTTTTAACGTTACTGGAAGCATTAGGTGAAACATCTCAGAACTGGGTGCTTAGGACCTATGGACACAGTCCTCACCTCCAAGCAAAAAAAAAAAAAGACACAAAACTGAATACTTTCCATGTTTTTACATCTGTATATTTTGCACACAAACTTGGCAGATTTGCAATCATGCCACTCTGTCATAATTTTGTCATTAAAAAAACCCACCAAAGAAGTGGGGAAACCTAATGAAATCTAACTGGCTGATAGGAATATATCTACTGGTTTGAAAAATTCTGGTTTTCAAAATTAAAAGGTACTCAAGTCAACTTTAAAGTGATTAGCATTAAAGCTTTCCTGTTTTCTCTTTGTAATTTCCAGTGAGCTAAAATAGATTGTCAATTGGGATTTTTTTTCATATACATATTGGAAACTAATTACCACTTAGAATTTTCATCCTTTGTTGTTAAACACAAAATGTTTTGATACCCTACTCATCAGTCATCTGCTCTCATGTTTGGTTTCCTTTAATATGTTGGTCTCTCCAGTCATACAAAAGTGAATTTAACCTGAGGACAAAATATTCCTCTCAGCAATAGACCAGCACAAATCCTGCTTTTTCCCAGTATAAGTTGATCAAGCTGATGTTTTGGTAGTACAATCTAAACGAATAATTTCTTGTTGAGATACAACTACCTCTAGTAGTAGAAATAAGCCACCCACTTAAAGGCCATGGCCGCATCATGCGATTTTTGGGAAGAAAGAGAAAGCAGCACTTGTCAAAAGGATAGTGTCAATGTAAAGCTCGTTCTGTATAGAATCATTGGTTAAAATCTGGGAGCAAGTCTTCTATCCTAAAAAGGGGTACTAGACATTTTCTAAACCAAAAGTTTGCAGAGGTGATAGTCTGCCTTTCAGAAATCGTAAGGTCCTAGTTCATTAGCAGCAGATAAAGAGTGTTACCACTGAGATATGCTTTATGTTCCTCTGTTATCCTAGTACCTCTGTGCTTCTAGGATCCAGCCACCTTTAAAACCTGCTCTTATACCTCTGCATGGTGCTCAGCTGAATACTTTCATTTGTTCTGGCAACCTTATTTTATCTTACATTACTAGTGAGATTCATTTGACTGAAGTTATATTTTATAATTTTAATCTCTGTACCAAGATTACCCACAGAAAGCTCTCTCCCCATTCAAAAGGGGGAAATATACTCGAAGAGAATGAATTTCCTCATCCTGAAGTAGATACCCAAAGCTACAAGGTAAATTACCTTTTGAAGGTGACAATTCCTATCCTTCGAATACAGCAGGACTTCAGAAACTTTAGCTCTGATCGGTTACATGTAATATTACATCTCAATGTTAAATGAAACTAATCCAACTTTACCTAAAAAATACTAAACCTGTACTACAAAAATTAATCTGCAGTGCATTTTATGGCAGATTGTATGGAGGAAAATAAATACTTACAGGTGTAGCTTTAGATGAAGATCACTTATAGAAATTAAATGCCATTGGAAGGTTTCATTTGTATTTGCATTGTGTTTTATTTTGTGCATCTTGAGATTAGGGGAGTAACACAGATGTCTACATCTAGGCCACCACTTCTGTTGCCCAGTGGAGTATCTGCAACATCCATACAAGAACAGAAGATGTGACATAGAATGTACTAGAGACCCAAGCCTGGAAACTGGGTGGAATGTCCAGGATGCCTAAGGCTGTGGGTATTTAGCAAGTGATTGTCTCACTGCAAGTACTGCTAAAAATTAGCCTCATTGGCAAAGGGATTCATCATACACTCAACCTACAGTGAAGCATTTGCTTCATTGCTGTTAGGGCCTGAGGGCACAATACAATAAAAAGTGTGTAATCATGAAAAGAGTTAGGTACCGGAAAAGATTACTACTGATAGTATGGAAAACAAAATCAAACAAAAGTTTGAAGACAGGATTTGAAAGGTTTTCAGGAGGGGGTCATCTGACATGACTAATCTCTACTGTAACAGTCTGAATATGATGGCCAGGAATTCTTTCTCTCCATAATCTGGTCTCAAATCCATAATCTGAAGTCTTGTTATTATGTCTTCAATTAAGAGAGAGAAGTTTGATCTTCTTTGTTTATCACAAAGAAATTATTTGATAAGGATCTGTGAGATCATACAAGGAGAAATGGGCCATGTTTCATCCACAACCATGGAGAAGAGCAAAACAAAAATTATACCTAAGGGAGACTGTTACCTAAAAAGATTACATAAGGTGGATCTTGGCAAAATGAAGCCCGTAGGTGGAGCACCTGCTAGATCAGGTTTTGGCTACATTTTCACATTTTTACATTTCTTTAGTGGACTGTTTCTGCCTAAGCTCCTCTCTGAAGTAGGTATGAGAAAGGTTCTATCAACACTCTTGCCTGGATGGTATATTCTTGGGATGCCTTCCAGTTTAGCTAACTGTGCTATTCATGTCCCTTCATCAACAAAGACCAAAGTTTCAGAATGAAATTATTTTAGTACCGGATTCCATCTTATATTTTGTTCCCACTTCCTCCTTCAGCAAGTGTATTTTGTGTCCTGACATTACAGGGCACACTGAAGTGTTTGAGAAACACCACACTACACACAAGCCCAAGTACATATCAACTTTTTCTCCAGTAGGATTTAAAACCTAGAGTTTTAATGAGCAGGGTGGAGACTCTCACAACATTACCCACTGGCTAAATAATCTACTTTCAGTTTGTGCACACAATTTTGATACTTCTCCAACATCAGATAGCATCTCAAAGAGATTTCTTTTATCTTTAACCTTGTTAAAACAAGATGTCTAAGTAGTAATATTTCCGTTCTCTCTCAGCCCATGGACTCTGAACAATATTACACTTCACATGGGTTAATCCAGTTGAGATAACTGAGCCAAAACTGTGAAAATCACATAAATCAGCCAGAGAAACACTGGATCATTGAAACTTTCGTTTTGCTAATGCAACAAGCACAATTGCAGCATGAAACCACAGAGAGACTAGAGGTAAGACCTCTATCCAGGAAGTGGTTCTCAACTATTTTTATGATAACCAACATTTTTCCTTCAAACAAGATACTATTCCTACGTAGTCATACAACATGGGTAACTTGAGTAACCTGAACTTTAAATTTTCTAGGCTTTATAATTCCCATGAGCTGGAGCATTCAGTGCTTCTGACTCGGAATTATTGCACAGCTGTATAGTTCTCCAATTAAATGCTATTACAGATTTACAGTTTCACTTGTTATCCTAGAGCATCTCAAGAAAGCTCCTTGTCAGATCCTAAATACTCACTATTCAAGCCTTGACGTTTACACTCTTCAAATATTTGCATACTGTTATTATGCTTCTGTTAACCATCTATGAGCAAAGCTATATTTATTCTGGCCTTGTACTCATTCTGAATAATTCCGACCTTTTCCACCTTTGATCTTTTTTTGTTCTGCTTCCCAGAATAATTCCTGCACATTGTCAGCAATTTTTATTTTGCTGATGCCAAGAATTAGAACTTATCCCAGCTGAAGGTACCAGGACTGATCTTAAAGTACTGTCAGGTGGCTTTCTCAAACTGTGATACAGTATCCTCCTGAATGCAAACTTCAGGATTGCATCAGATTCCTTTACTCAGTCTTCCGTACCACTGGTATTCTAGATTGCAAAACAGACAGTTTCTGGACAGGGCAGCTGAAGTAAGGCAAAGTTGCTCAGAGCTAGGGCTAAATATACAAATCTTAAGTCACTTGTCATTCAGCTGGTTCTCCTACCTGTTGGGCTGTGTTCTGTGTAGAAAGCAGCTCTGTGAATTCTGAAGAGATGAAGTTTCTTTGT
This sequence comes from Heliornis fulica, assembly GCA_013399135.1. NCBI lineage: Eukaryota > Metazoa > Chordata > Aves > Gruiformes > Heliornithidae > Heliornis > Heliornis fulica. The sequence continues at coordinate 498,612 of VXBZ01010797.1, forward strand.
TAAACAAAAAGGAATGTAAGAAAAGTGCAAGGCTGCTTATAGAGAAACAAATAATTTAATGTTAGTACTAGCAAAAACGTACTTTGTGTTAAGACATTACCTAGAACTAGTAAATGAAAATCATGTCACTGTCTTATTTTTCTTCTATACAGCATTTTTTAGACATTAACTCATCATCTTCTTCCCACTTTACAGCTAGGTCTATGAGATTCAAGTGTTCCTGTATGTTTATGCTCCATTCATGACATTTCTAATTAGAACAATAGAAATATAACTAAATACAACATTATTTCCATAAGTAACAATATTTTTATTTCAAGATGAACATCCCCCTTAGCTATCTGCCCAAGCACTTTGTAGTTTGCTCTGTTCGGGGCTACATCAGCAACTGCGACACATTAGTGTAGCTGCATGTGTGCTATTCTGTATGCAAAAGATATCTATGAGTATTAACTAAATTTGCAAGAGGAATTAGGATCAGTAATAAATGCTTTAGCAAAGAGGCTTTTGGGAATAAAAATATATCTTCAGGCAAAATTCTCATAAACTAGACATCATCTTTGATTTACAGATTATAGTATTTTCTTCCCTGTGACCAATATTCCCAGCTTCAGGGCTCCTGTTCTGTTTGTTGTGATTGACTGTATAGGGTAGGAGGGCAGCTCTGTAGACTAAAGTTGTCAATGCAATAATGAATTTAAGAAAATAACATGTTCAACTTCAGTTTATACAAACCAGGTCACCCCAGCTGAAATCCTTTGGATTCACTCACTGGTAAGGAGATTCCAGTTCGTAATACACAAATATTGTACTAATTATAACAAATTCTGTGGCAGAATCTAGCCATTTGATGCAATAGTCATAGCAAGATCTGGCCTTGTGTACACAGAGTGAGGAGGAAAAAGTGAATGTTTCTAGGATGCTCCATTCCTGTTCCACTTAAAAAAATAACTGTCTGTCTTGGGCTCAATGAGAGATTTACCTTAGTAACAACTTTGAGACCTCTTCTAAAGTCCTTGTCCATCTCCACTTCACTTTGTACGAAGCTAGAAAGGACCACTATAATTTTTTTTCTGACCTCCTGCATAGTATGTTGATTATTATAATGTCCTCTGTCCTGAAAGTCTTTAGATCACATTGTACCATACCTTGGCTGTTGAAGAACTATCCCCAACAGGATTTTTTCCTTTTTTTTTTTTTTTTAATTATTTTAAATGTCTCTATTAACAAAGCTTCTAACGGTGACAAGCTGTTAAAAAGTTACTTTAAGATGCTTTCCCCCCCGCCTCTCATAGTCAGCCTATGTGTTACTTCAGTTAATTTAATTCCATTGCTCATGGCCATGTCCACACCCTAAATAAATCTTCACCCTCCTCGGCATTTAAACCCTTCAAATGACTGTTGACAATTTTCCTGTTTCTTTTTAGTAATTTCTTAGCCAAGCTACATGGATATTAGTTTTTCATATCTGTCCTTATAAGTCAGCCCTTCCCAGCTTCATAATAATATCTTAGCCTCACTTTTCACTACTACACTGGAAGAGCTTCAGTTCTCTTCCTGCATTAGCCCATCCAGAGTAAACCAAATGTGGGGAAAATCCCAAACTTGCCAAGTCCATGAAAACTGCCACTGACTTCACTAGATGTTGGATCAGGACTTAAAATATGTGTGGTTCCTTTTGGTGAATGAGACAAGGAAATGAGTTAGTAGATCTGTGGCTGTAATGTTATCTCTGAAGAAAACTTCTATTTTCTATGACCTGATATGTCCTGATATAAGTATCTCATGATTCTTCTGCAGATCACTTTTATCTCAAGTAATTTTACCTTAAGAGACTGTCTTTTCACACAGTCCTGATGAGTGAATTGATTTTTTTTTTTTTCTGGGTACTTTACATTGAGTTTTTCAGGTTGAATTTTATTTCACATTTCTTGCCAGTGTATTCTCTGCATGTCCCTCTGTACTATTTCTCTTTCCCCTAAGGTGTCTTCTTCATTCCTGGTACGGTCTCACTGAGATGGGTTTTTATTGTGCCCCTCAGTTTTTAATGAAGTGTCCTCATTTCAAAGAGACATCAATTGAATATATTTTTCAAATGCAATTATAACATGCTATTTACAACAGCCTTCTTCCACAATGTTAATGAGAACTTCAAACTTTTNTATATATTTGTGTATTTAAAAAATACATGTTATGTATTCAATACCTTTCCATCCAAAAATGACACACATATACCTGCATATAAAAATACATTATTTCCATCATAGGAAATACACATGTGGGTGTATGTGTAATGTTAAGCAGCTCTCTGTGCATGGGTATATACACACAAATTGGGACAAGGTGCAGTGGTTCTAAGCTGGAACATAGGAACTTCCATGTGAACATAAGGGAAAACCTTTTTACTGTGAGTATGACAGAGCACTGGAACAGGCTGCCCANATTTCACATTTCTTGCCAGTGTATTCTCTGCATGTCCCTCTGTACTATTTCTCTTTCCCCTAAGGTGTCTTCTTCATTCCTGGTACGGTCTCACTGAGATGGGTTTTTATTGTGCCCCTCAGTTTTTAATGAAGTGTCCTCATTTCAAAGAGACATCAATTGAATATATTTTTCAAATGCAATTATAACATGCTATTTACAACAGCCTTCTTCCACAATGTTAATGAGAACTTCAAACTTTTATTTTGCTACATGGCATAAGCAAGTGGATCTCACTGGGACAGCTATCCATATTATTCAAAGAAGCTCTAGCTTTCACTAACTTCTTGCTGTTGTTTCTTATTATATTCCCAGTCCATGCAAAAGTCTTGTTAGCTGAGCCAGTGTAAATTCATGTGTTGAACTAGATTTTGAGTATAAGACTTTGTAATTGCATACACTCCACACATACAAAAAATAATAATATATATANAACAGGCTGCCCAAAGAGGTTGTGGAGTCTCCTTCTCTGGAGACATTCAAGACCAATCTGGACATGTTCCTGTGTGATTTAATCTAGGTGAACCTGCTCTGGCAGGGAGGTTTGACTAGATGATCCTTCAAGGTCCCTTCAAACTCCTGACATTCTGTGATTCTGTGATTCTATGACAAGGACACCTGTAAAAGAGCCAGTTGACTAGAAAAAGTGTATAAATAACTTCAACTTTAGTCATTCAGTGCAAAAGGGAGATTAAAAATCAAGCTGGCAAATTCAAAACCAGTGAAAAAGAGAATAAATTGATCGTGGAATTTCTCTACAAAAGAATTCTTGAAGCTAAAATCTCAGCACGTTTAGAAAGGTATGGGCAGCTACTGCATACAATGTTGGGTATTCAAAGGTGAAATACTGATTGTGAAAAGAATTTTGGAAGGGTAGAAAATCAGATCACTCAGAGCTTAAACACTATCCCCATGAAAATGAGAGGATAAGAGGGACACATGACTTTCATTGCCAGATAATAGTGGAGGACTCAATTGCCTAAAAGTGTATAGATACTGTTCAACGTGGAGAAGAGAAGGCTGTGCGGAGATCTTAAGGCGGCCTTCTAGTACCTGAAGGGGCCTACAAGAAAACTGAGGAGGGACTTTTTAGAAGGGCATGTGGTGATAGGACAAAGGGAGAATGGTATTAATTTGGAAGGGGGTAGATTTGATTGGATATTAGGAAGAAATTCTTCACTCTGAGGGTGGTGAGGCCCTGGCACAGGTTGGCCAGGGAAGTGGTGGCTGCCCCTCCCTGGAGGTGTTCAAGACCAGGTTGGATGGGGTCTTGAGCAGCCTGGTCGCGTGAAAGGTGTCCCTGCCCATGGCAAGGGGAGGTGGAACTTGATGATCTTTAAGGTTCCTTCCAGCCCAAATCATTCTGTGATTCTATGATTTGTAATTCTCTTGCATATCCAAGACATTCTTGTGGGACTGGCAAATATGGGACCAACAGACACACACTACTAGATTGAAAATTGTGAAGATATATTTGACATACTGGAATATGTCCCTCCAGTGCAACCTTTGTTATTACACCATCATAAGGTAAGATATTACCATTTCTGTTCCTTTAGATTGGTTTCTTTAGAATGGTTTCCTTAGGAAAAAAAAAAAAAAAGAAACCACTACTCATATGTATTAAAATTCATACTTTATCTAGGTACCTACCTGTCTGCCTGTGCATTTCCTAATTACCCTCACAAGATAAAAATCCATAAAAACAGACTTGACTGCTGCTGCTTACCACTTGTTTTTTGTAGATAAGGAGAAACTGTTGTACAGGATTAGCTGAATTGTCCAAAACCAGAGAGGAAGCCTTGTGCTGGAGCTTGAAACAGCTTGCAGGTCAAAACCGATTTTCTCTCCCTGTGTGGACAGAAAGAAATTAAGTTAGAGGGAAGAAAAACTATGGTAATGCAGTAAAATTAAGTTGAAATCAAACTTTAACGCTTGCTGCCTTTGGCTACTGAGTTTGATTCTGAATATCGCTAGACAAGGACCATTTGCCAGGCCTAGGCAAAGCATGTGTTTTAATGAACACATGCAGAGAATGGAGAGAACTGCAGGACAGAAAGCGGTAATAGAGTAACACCATAATAGAGACAACATAGGTACTGCCAGTCATGAGAGCACATAAAGCTTCCTAAGCAACTTTGGTACAGTTGTTGGGCACGGAGGTCAGCTGGCATGGAAAATCATCGAGTCACCTGAGCTGGAAGTCAAACTCCTGGCTCCACACAGGACCAGCGAGGTCAGAGGGGAAGGGAAGTGAAGTGAAGTGATAAGGGAAGATCATTGATTCCAAATCCCCCTACTGTCACTTGTCTGAAGAGACCATCGCCCACCTCTCTACAATAATAATAGATAATTATAGGTAGTAATAAGGCCTCCCCTCAGCCTCCTCTTCTCCAGATTAAACTACCCCAGTTCCCTCAGCCATTCCTCAAAAGATTTTCCCTCCAGACCCTTCACCAGCCTGGTTGCACTTCTCTGAACACGTTCCAGGACCTTAATGGCCTTCTTCTACTGTGCTGAGTACAGAGGCACAATCACCTCCCTAGACCTGTTGACCACGCTGTTTCTGATATAAGCCGGGATGTCACGGGTTACCTTGGCCACCTGGGCACACTGCTGTCTCTTATTCAGTATACTAGTCAACCAACACCCCCAGGTCCTTCTCCACTTGACAGCCATTCCTATCCAAAGCCTGTAGCACTGCACAGGGTTGTTATGCTGCAAGTGCAGGAGTCTTGGCCATATTGAACTTATCTTTATATGTTATGTAATCTATCAGTTGTCTGACAATGTATTCTAATATTCTTGTACAACATTATTCATGGAAATTCAGTTTACTTAATGTCTCTGCATAATCTGGTTTACATCACAGACCACAGACTCCATACACCTGACCTGGCATTTACTCCAGCCCACAGATTCTTAATGCAATCCATAAAGGACATTTGGCATTGCTCTGCCTTGCCAAATCCACCTCAGGGTTAAGCTTCATATGTTCTCTTTTGCATCAGTTCCTTCAAAGATGGTACTTTCTTTAATGAGCTGTCAGAGCTAAGCATTTCTCTGCAGTTAAATGGTGCTACAGCTTCCTTGAATCTATTCGTGCTAATAATTACTGAGCAGCTAGGCACACTACAACACTCCCCATCTGCAAGCTGTGAGTTAATGAAAGGTAAGGTGCATGGGTAGCTCAGAGTCTCAGAGCCATTGGGACATCCTTAATGTGACCATTTAATGCTCAACACATAAAAGTGGGTATTTGACAGACCAGATTGAACCAATGACCCCTCAAGTACCACTGGCAACATTCTGTTTCTGATCTTTAGGTAAAAGGCAAGGAAAGCCATAAAGGTGCCCTAATGTTGACTATCCATATTAAGTTAGCATTTCTTTCATCCTTGACCAAGGATATGAAAAAGAATACAGAGGGAATTTTCCTTATATTCTTCTATTTTTACTTTTATTGTCTCATTGAGGGTGAGAGATGGTTTTCAGAACTTTCATGAAAATTTGGATGCCTGTTCATGAAGCAAAGTTCCTGCTTCAGTGGCCGTATTTCAGCTATGCAAAACGCTATGAGTTCACTAATTTTGAAACACGTCAGGTTTTTTAAAGTGTGTACCACATAGATTTTATTCATTCAAACCAGAAATTCAGGTCAAAAAGCAGGCCTGATCCTCTTGAACTTTGAGATCAAATCCTTTGTTTACCTAAAGGATTTGATCTCAAAGTCACAAAGAAATAAGAATTGAAAAGAAGTTATGGGAAAAAACCCACACATTTTAAGCTGGTCTGGTGCTATACTACTCTGATCTCCATAATTTCTGAATCCTGATAAATTAAAAAAAAAGCCAAAACCCACATTCTGGACAGGAATAATGTTTAGGAACATCTCAATCCAAAAGTAGACTCAGCAGCTTGAGGGTTGTTCCACATTCAAATCCAGTCCATGTCTTTGCTCTTGAATGAAATCCCCTGGGAATCATTCGCTGTTGCACTGTACCCCCGCGTCTCATGTTGATACCAGCAAATTATCTTACCCCCAAAGAAATGAATTGCCACATGTACTCCCTAGCCCTCAAAACTGTGCCTAGTAAGTCTGTGACCAGTGATGGGTACCCCAACTCCACACAAAAGGAACATGCTTGTCCATGCCATGCCCTTGTTACAGGGTCAAAAAGTCTAGAGTAGAAGAAGGACTTACAGATGGATGAGGAGACAGTGTTTAAGCCTCATTTCCTTAGGAAGGCAGAACAGCAACTAATTTTTCTATATTAACAGAAGGGAATATATTTATACAAAAGCCTAGATTCATATACTTTCACCAGTTACAGAAGGAAATGACACCAGATTATTCACAGATTATTCATTGACTGATACATCCCTCGGGTCTTAGCAAAGCATAAGAATTCTTAAAGTTTGAATTCAGTGAAAGGTCTGGAAATACAGTTGGAAAAAAGGATGGGTTTGCAGTTAGCTCAAGAAAATCGCTGCTTAGATATTGGACTTGAAACACAGCTTATTATTGGCGTTTTCAGGTTCCAAAGTGTTCAACATTTGGTGACTATGTCTGGTGAGGCCAGAATCACAGGGAGCTTCTATGAGAACTGTAAGACCTGTCAGAATAATAATAATAAAAAACCAAACTAAAACGAAACCTAAACAAAAACAGTAGATTTTCTGAGATTTTATGCTGACTTCTTTTAACCCTGCTGTGCTTTTTGGTTTGTAATCAAGTTTCTGCCATTTAACTGCCTTCTTAAATAGGTCTGAAAATGCCTTTGTAGTCTTCTTTTCAGTGTAGAATCTCAAGGCTCCACAACAGGGACTTTGTACAAGTCACTTCATGTTTCCCCCTGCTCCAAAAAAAAGTTTTAATTGTTCATTGTAACTTTTTATTTCCCAAAAAGGTATGGAAAAAAAAAAAGTATTCCTTTCAATATGCAACAAATTTAATAATATATTCTGACAATAACTTCCATGAGGATTTCACTAGGATTGTTGCTGTAAGTCATCATTTTGAGTAGAAGGTATCTTTTGATATCAAGGTTTGTTTATATTTCAGAAAAAAAAAAAAGAACTGCCTTTAATGATACTTTTTCTTCTTTTCTCTTTTAAGCTGATGGTTTTTAGGTAAAGAAATCATTTTGACAAAGAGTTTTTACAGTGGACCCACCAGGCATTATTAGAATCAAAATGATGCTAGACCTCCTTAGGGCTGAAGAAATGCGAGTTAAGAGAAGTAAATACAATATTCAAGGTAATTTTTAATAAAAAATAAAGGGAAAAAAAAGAAAAAATGTCTGTTCTTTCTTCAAATTTGAATAAATATGCCAACCAAACTAATTTTCCAAAGAGAGGGTAGTTTTATAAGAGGATATGTTTGCAAGTTCAACCACAAAGAAATAATCATTTGCCCATCATGCAGAAGTTGATATGAAAAGAAGGAAGCGTGAAAAATTATGGTTTGTTGAAGAAATTATTTTGAAATTGCTTCAGAGTGAAGATTAGTTTTTTTGAGTAGGTGAACACTTATTTGAGTAGGTGTTCACTTTCTTCAGAGAAGTGGATTGAAGGATGCAAAGTATCCATATTTTATTTTACATAAAATTATTTTCTTTTTGCCCACAGCTGAGACTATATGCATATACAAATATGTATATGAAATATTGACTAACACAAAATTTATAATCATTCAGTCTGCTCAAGTGATTTAATCCATAGACATGGTCCAGTTCCTGACTTGCCTGGCTGTTGACCAAGATGTATGTTGGGTCTTTGCCTACATGCTCAGAAGGCCAAATAAAATCACAAGGTCTTCTATGCCTCAAAACTAGCGATAAAAATGAATTCTAATGGTTCAAGGAATTGATATGAATCAGCTGATTTTTTAAAAATTTTAATATTTTCAAATTATTTCCTCTATTCAGTCTTTCCTTTTACTATAAATTGCTTTAAAAACCAAAATTTAAAATCTCAGCTGACAAATCCACAAAAGCCTTAAAAAAGAAAAGGTAATATCCAAGCAGTCTGGTTTTTCATTGCCTTGCTATGCTAGTGCCTTACGCCCCTGTAATCATGACACAGGGTCAGTGCTCAGCTTTCTCAGTATAGACACAAAGCCCATGGGAGTGTGCAGATGTTTGACTTCTTGCAGCATTTTAAGCTGCAAGTGGAACTGCTAACCCAAATAAGACTGACCACAGGCATGTGCCAGAGTGCCCATTGTTCCTGGTCTCCGTCCTTACACAAATCCTTCTGACATAATCAAAAATACATATTGATAACTTCAGTCGGAGCCAACACCAAATGTGTGACTCTCTAAAGTTTGTGATATACGTGCCAGGGGAACAGCCTGATCTCACTGTTTTAAGTACCTTAATAATCCACTGGGAGAATGAGAACTACCTCTGGAGGGTCATTTCACTTGCTCCCCAAAATACCTGTCTCTTCTGTGACGATAGAGGGCAACTAGCTTAGGTCTGGTATTTAACTTCTGTCTATCTAACACTTAAAGGATTAATTCCAATTTGCTCCTTTACTCTGGTATGAGTCTGAACTCAAGCTTGGAGATGCCAACAGAGCTCTTCCACTGACACCCACAGGCTTTACCTTGCATCTTTCCACTAGTCACCATCAAACAAAGGATCAATGCTTAAAACCCTTCTTTGTTTGCCACTGTCACTTTAGATGCAGCTTTTCTCCTATAAGAAGAGGAAATGCCAAAAGTGTCACAGTAAATGTAATTATCATGGTCTGGTAAACGTTTGGGGCTTGGGCTTTTTTGTTTGTTTGTTTTCATCTTTGTTGAGCAGCACACAGCTTTCACATCCACTCCTTCAGCAAAAGGTTTACCTACTTAAAAAATCATGAGCGAGAAGATCCCATAAAAAGAGAGAATTTGACAATAAAGCAGAAGTTTAGTGACACAAACTCCCTCTGTCTCACACACATATGCACACACAGAGGCCCATCTGCTTGGTCCCGATAACTCATTTGCACGGGGCACAACGAATGGCTCGTTTTTGAGCAGTCAGAATCAGCTGCAACACACGTGCCTCTTGCTCTCTAATTCTTTATTGTTATTCCATGAACTCTGGTGGCCCCAAGCAGCAGGAGACAGGGACACATGTAACAGCTCTCACCCTCTGGCCCAGATACCAACCCCTTTTTTCCCTACTTTTTTTTTTTTTTTTTAAATTTTTGACTCTCATTCACTACTGCAGAGCTGTGCTCAGCACCGACACTCATGTAGAGCTTGTTTTCTGTCCCTTTTAGCTATGCCCCTGCTCAGGAGGAGAAAGCTGGCCATCAAGGCTTTCTATGAATAAACCTCTAGCAAAGCTCCACCAGAGGAAAAAGAAAAAAAAAAACTGAAACAAAACCAAAAAGTTTAGAAAACCCATCTTTGTATTAGAGATGCAGCAACTGGGAGCCAAGTAGGCATTTTTTCCCAAGCAGCAAGGAGGTAATGCCCACATTTGGCTTATCTGTGCAGTGATTTGCATATATAACTCTCCGTGAAGAAGAGGTATCCGCTCTCTTTGACCTTAGTAAATCAAAAGCAGGCAGGTCACAACTTTAACTTATTTCTTTGGATACCAATCCGCCAACATACAGAATTGCATAAAACACATGCATAATACATAATACAGATCTGGTGCAGACCATCTGACTTGTTTTAATCCCCCTGGTTCTGTATTTTAATGGTACTGAATTTAGACCTGTCATTTCTGTTTCTTTTTGCGTCTCTTGAATATATTTGGCCAGAGTTTGTTCTCTGCATTTCCAATGAGGTCAGTAAGCAACTCAGTGTGTACACAGATGTTTTACAGAGTAGAATCTGTCGTTAATATTTAAATTGCATATGTCTGTCAGCTGCAGTGTGTATATATTTATAGCTAGTTAGGTTAAGGTATATAGAGGTATATAGATGTGTATATAGCTATATAAACATAAAGACACATGCATATTTACAGGTATATACGTAAGAGTTGAGGTTGTTGGGAAGGCATCTTTCTCCTTATTACATACGGTTACTCTTACTATCATCAGATAGGGATAAATATCCTTAAGCAGCATCAGACTTCTGAGTTGTGAGGGAAAAGAACTGGGTTCAGGTGTCAGCATTAGAAGTCTGCTTTCTTGTCTGCCTGAATTCAAATGCAGCCTTACTCAAAGCATATTTAACCTTTTAATTTTCAAATAATTTTTACCTCATTTGCCAAATCAGCGAACAGATCCACCTGGACCACAACTTAATCCAGTACTGATCAGCAGTCAGACACTTCAGAGCAAGCTTTCTGCAACAGGAGTGTCTTAAGTATGGTGGAGCAGTGGTGTGACTGAATATATTGTACCTTGCTGTTTCAACATGATGGCTTTGGAAAGCCTGAAATAAAAAAAAACCAAAAAACAAAACCCCAGCATTTCTTTAAGAAAAATTATTCATGGTTTGCCCCTTTATTTTGTGATAACCCTGGAATCTGCATCCACAAGTTACAGATATTTCAGAATAATTGTGTTTAAAATATGAGGTGTACAGTCACCCCACATCAATATGAAATGTAGTTATCTCTAAACTTCCATAAAAAAGAGGTTGAAATCAAACACTTTATCAAATATTTTTGCACAGAAATGATATTCTGAAGAAATATATATCTCATAGAATCACAGAATGCTAGTTTGGTTTGAGTGAGAAGGTCTTCAAAGCTCATCTAGTCCCACTCCTGCCATGGGCAGGGACACCCTCCATTAGCTCAGGGTGCCTAAAGCCCCATTCAACCTGGCCTTGAACCCTGCCAGGGATCCAGGGGCAGCCACAGCTTCTCTGGGCAACCTGTGCCAGGACCTCACCACCTTCCCAAGGAAGGAATTTTTTTCCTTATATGTAGCCTAAGTCAACCCTATTTTTGTTTAAAAGCACTACCCCTTGTCAGGGATATGTCTATGTGTCGTTTAACCCCAGCCAGCAACTAAGCCACATGTAGCAGCCCCATGGCAGGATAGGGGAGAGAATCAGAAGAGTAATAGTGAGAAAACTCATGGGTTGAGATAAAGACAATTTAACAGGTAAAGAAAAAGCCACACATACAAGCAGAGCAATACAAGGAATTCCTTCCCACTGTCCATGGGCAGGCAGGTGTTCAGCCATCCCCAGGAAGGCAGGGCTCCACCATGTGTAATGATGGCTTGGAAAGACAAACTCCATCACTCTGAATGTCACTCTCTTACTTCTTCTTCCCCCAGCTTTATACGTTGAGCATAATGACATACGGTACGGAATATCTCTTTGGTCACTGGGGTCAGGTCTCCCAGCTGTGTCCTCTCCCAACTCCTTGTGCACCCACAACCCACTTGCTGGTGGAGTGAGGAACAGAAAAGGCCTTGGCTCTGCGTGAGCACTGTTCAGCAATAACTAAAACATCCCTGTGTTATCAACACAGTTTGAGTCACAAATCCAAAATATAGCTCTATAACAGCTATGATAAAGAAAACTTTCCCAGTCAAAACCAGCACACTAGGATAGAAGATAAGGTGACACAACTGAGGACCATGTTTTACCTGACATGACTGGACTGCTTTCTTCATGCAAATTGCTCTTACTGCTTTCCCCCTCACTCTGCCTCACCCCTCATCCCCCAAAAAACAGTATGGGGGGGCATCATACATCTTGACTATATGCAATCCCACAATAATCTGCATCAAGGAAGTTCTTACTGATGAATCACATGCCATGTTTCAAAGGGAAGTACCCTGCTAACAAATCATTTGTAGGTGTGAATTAAACCACTAGTCAATACCCCTAACTGTATTTTATTTTTAAGTTCTGCTTCCTCATCCAAACATCAGGGAAAGGTCTGTTTTGGTTTTATCTTGGTAACTCAGGAGTGAAAAGGTTTGTCCTTTGTATGTATGGCACAAATTTCTTTGCTCCAGCCCTTGCTTCCAGCATTGTTTCTCTTTTACATGAAATAACTGGTTAATGCAAAATAAAGAGCCTTTTGAGCAAGCCCACACCCACCTCATGTGAGTGCTAACTGGCAAGCTCATGAGTCACGTTGCTTCTTGCTCTTAATTTCCCAGGGAACTGTTCATGCCTCTCTGCATGTGGAAGCCCACTTAACAGAATGGGTGAAGAATCACTCCACCATCACATGTCTGATAGGCAGGAACTTCAGGAAACTCCAGAAAAACATTGGTTTAACATTTCCTGAAGATGAGGTGGAGCCTAACCCCTTACCAAACAGAAACTGGTTTGGAGAGGTAGGCAAGGAATGCTGCCATGTTCAGTGTTTGAAGGTCCAGTTTGAACCTAAGTCAGTATTTACGTGAGTGGCTGTAGAAGCCCATCATTATTAGATATGCTGATGCAGAACAGTCACAGAGAGTTGGGATGGTATCCTGATGTGCTCATGTGCACTAGAAATGGTTGGAAAGGTCTAGATGAAAAAGTCTTCCACAGGCTAGCAAAGGAGTATGAAGGAGGAGAAAGATGCCAAGTGGCCACAGTTACATGTCTGGGCATATACATGTAAGGACTCTAGAAGGTATAGAAATTCCATGCAGGCACAAAACAGCAAAATTCTTCCTCATCTGAATGGATGCTGGCCACGTCCAGACAGTCTGAGACAAATCCGTAAGAGATCCAGGGCATTCACTGCTGTAATACTAAACAGCACCAACAAAAATAAAAATAAGAAAAAAGCCCACAAAAAATACCCCAAGAACTTTTTTAGTAGCTAAACAGCCTGGAGAGCCACAACTGAGTGCTTGAACCTCAGCTCTGCCCTGTTCTATTTCCTGGTGCAGAAGTAGCCTTGGTGTCTTTATGCTTCAGTAGATCCTTATAAAATAGGTAAAGCAGTTTTCTATTTCTGTCCTTCAGCACTACTAAGCTTTAACAAACATGGCTGATGATGCTGAATTGATTGCTGTACTAAAACTGGTGGTTGCCTAGGTGCACATGGCCTCATGACCTAATTCTGTTTGGGACTTGCAAGTGGGATGTACTCCTAGCTACTAATACACACACTGGCAGCTTGGAGAGAGGCTGATTTCCTGAAGCTGAAACCAACTGAGGAGTAAAACTGAGTGGGAGAGAAATATAACCTCTCCCAGAAAGGAGTGATCTTCTAGAGTCTCTTAATGTGTATGATAAACGTGGCACAAAATTAGGCATTCTTAAAGTCACAAAATAAAGCTTGTTCAGGTGGAAATAATAAATGAAACCTGGTTTGATGGCAAGAAGAATGGTTATCTTTAATATTTAAAGACTAGGCACAAGGTAGAGTAAATGATCTGGGAAAACTGTTAGCAGGAAGGGCAAACAAGCAGATGCAAAGTTTCTTGTATCAATACAATACCTACAGCCAACGGGACTAAAGACAACAGCAATTATTTAATCTTACCAAGGATAACCTAATCAATGAAAAACCTTTGCTAATTAAGAACTTGCTAAAATGTGATTGCTACCTGCATAAAAATAGAGACCATAACCCTGCATATTTGACATATCTATAAGTCCACAGCACTCCTTCATCTTCAGCTGAACATTCAGTTTAATGCCTGTCTCAAGGAAAATAGAGCAGAACAGAATGAGCAAACAAATACAATTTAAAAAAAGATTAAAAAAAGAAAATTTTGTGCTTAAGCAAGGAAGGCAAATTGGATGCTTTTATTTATATTTTACTTTTGAAGGAAAAAAGATTGGACTGGGGCTTTCCAATGGATTTTAAAGGCAAAACTGTTTAACAAAAGAAGGCTTTTTATATGTAATTAATTAATGTCACTTAATGTCACATTCTATGACTGCAGCAAAATACCTAGCAATATCTTAACATATGTAGGGATAAACTGAGGCTATTCTCTGTTATATAGAAGACCAAAACCTGTTGAAATGCAGTCTAACCTCACTCACATAGACACTGCTTATGTCAAGGTTGCATTTATAACAATCCCAACAGCTGTAATCAGATTTATTCACTGGTAATTGGACTATTAGAATAAGTACATAATATTTACTGAGATATCACGATCTTCTTTTTCTTTTTTTTTCTTATTTTTCTTTCTTGTTTTTTTCCCAAATTCCAATCATATTAAAATTGTACACATCTTTTATGGTTTTGATTTTCCTGGTTTATTTTTTAAATGTCACTTATATGTTGTTCAATATGACATGATCTCTGAAAGCTCTGTGTGATGGTGTTTGAACTAGACCTTCTGTGGCAGCTCCTTCATTAAAGGCCCTTACAAACAGGTTAGAGGATCATCTCTGGAAAACACCATAGGTAGAGCTGATCCTGCCCTAGGGCTGGGCCATGGAAGGGGTGACCTTTTGAGGTCCCTTCCAGCTTTACGAATATCTGTTTCATTATTCTGATACAGCAAATTGCCATGCCCCATTAAAATGAATACACTGTTATAACACACATTTATGGCTGTCCCAGAAGAGCTCATTAGAGTGAGATGAAATTGTGTTTTAACCTTTTTTTTTATTTTTTATTTTTATATTCAATGTAGTAACCAACCAAAAAGTAACTAAGAGACAGAAACACACAGATAAGCAAATATCCCACACTTACTGGAATTAAATCACCTTGCAGTTGTGCACTTTGGGACTTACTTTTGAAACATCTCATTCTAGAGCTTGGACATTGGAGAAGATGATCCTGATGTGGTTAAGCAACATATACATTTCTAGGTGAGATGGGAGGTTTTACTTCTACAACTTAGGGTTCATTCTTTATTTCTGAAGGATCCATTTCTGAAAACCTGTTTTGTGTTTCATGGTCTAAACTACCTGTCAAATTGCAAATGAGACAAATCAGGCTATCATACTCCAAGTATTTATTAAACCTAGAAGAATTCATGCAAAGAAACAGCCGAGTTGATTTTTGAGCATCCATGGAGAAGTGGGAAGACCTGGGGTTGAGCATGTGGGATAGGGGAGTAATTGGAGGGAGGGTGTGAGTCCACTACAAGCTATGCAGACTGGGGAAAATTAACATTAGTGAAATTCTACAATAATTGCACATTTAGAAGGCAAAAATAGAAATACTTTATGATATTCACTGTGTGCTTTTAATCTCAGTAGGGGGCTGAAATGAGCCTCCCACAGCAAGAGCTGCCTGAGTCAAGTTACAAGCATTCTTTGGAGTTTAAAGACCATCATTTTATAAACTTCCCTCTCCCCCTGCCCCAAGACAGTGATAAAGACTACAGAGAGTACATCTCCAGCACTGCTCTCTCTAGCTAGTAGCTAGATAAAGACACACAGGTTAGGGAATGTGGGTCAAATATAGAGAAAACAGTCCAGACTGACTGGACATGCACTGAGGAAGGCTCATTGCCGCAGGCAGGCACTGGTAAGAGGTTACTGGAGGAAGAAATGTGAATTGATCATTTCTGGATTTGTCAGTTAGCAGCCAATCTTGTGGGGGAATAACAGTGCCTCTTCATGATGGGAAAAGTAAAACTGCATGTGAGTATTTTGGATAGGTAATAAAAAAAAATATTTAAAAGTTGCTGTCTAATCAAAACTTCATACATACATATGCATAACTGTACATATTTGTTTAATTTCTCAGATCAAGCTCAGACCAACAAGCTGTTACCAGGTATAGGTGATGTTAATTTGATTCCATCTATTGCAGCTAATGGGATTGTTCATACCAACTGTCTCATCAACAGGTGAGGTCATATCTTCCAGCAGCCTCAGGTGTGGTTAATCAGCAATAAGATACCTATTTTCCCCCCATATACATTCAAGTGAATAAATGTGTAAATTACAAAATCCAGAGTGTCTTTTTCCTCACCTGCTAGCTGTTATTTTTCCAGTCTTCAATCTTTCTGTTTTCCACATGTTTTATTACTTTTTCACACTGTTCTATAATTTAAATGTGATATTATGGGCAGACATGCTTCTGTTCTCTTAGTGGTATCTAGCAGGGGATCTAGAAGCCTCTGGGAATGAAGGACTAATTCTGGAAGGTTTGTGAAGGTAACGGAGGATTTCATCTGCTGCTAGTAGGCTTACTTTCACTGCATAAGGATGCCACATCCACCATAGGGATCTCAGAAGCCCACAAAGTTAAACTCCCTAAAGAGAAATGCCTCTCTTTATATTCCCATTTATCAATGGATGTTACAAAGTTAATTTGTCCTTGTGGAAACACAACTTGTAAAATAGCTTACTCTTTGTAATGACAGTATGAAGAAAAGCCATTCTCTTTTTGAAAGAGAAACTGAGGCACAAAGCACTCATGACACTTGCTTTAAGTAAACAGAGAAAAAGAGTATGGACTTTTTAAACCAGTTCTGCTTTTTCTTCAGAACATCACTGACCTGCTCCTTCAGGTGCTATTTTGGGTTTTACATCTGAACTGAAGGTTTCTCAAAATCACTCAGGTAGACTCTCTACCAAATCATTGTTTATCTCATGGGAGATCCTGATCACACACGCCTGAGTCCATATGGCATAATTTGGCCAGTCTCAGACTGCAAAACAATGTCCAAGCTGCTGGCCTGGGTTAGCTTTTGAATGACTACTGGGAATTTCTTAAAAGAGTATCAGCTCACCTAGGTCAAAGTAATAGAAGGATGTAGCTAGACAGTACTGCCTAATTTACTGCTGTAACTAGCTACAGTGGACAGACAGCATTGCTAGCTGTATGTGCTGCACTTCTTTTAGGACAGGTTGCACAGATTCAAATTGGTCTGAAGTAATCCATCTCAAAAAAATAATACAAATGAAAGCTATAGTCTATCCATGGAATATTCTGTCATATTTCCTCTGTTTTGGTGAATTTTTATGTATCACATTTCAACACATCAAGGTGTTCTCCAACATGTTATCACACTCAAGTGAGCATCACCAATGGCAGCTCTAAAATATTATTTCAACCATGCTTCACCCCTCCTGCATCAGATCCTACAGCTTCCCCACCCTGTCCCCAGAGATCATCTGCCACCAGAAGCTTCCAATCCTTCTGTCCCAAAGCTCTTCTTCACCCAACCCATGAATTCACAGGATTACTCTTGGTGCCCAAGCCTCAGCACAATTTATTTTCCTGGGACAGAGGACTCTCAATGACTGACTAAACATTAAAATTGTTCCTGACCTGAACCTTAGGTGCCTTCATTCCTTGTCCCACTGCATGATATCTAGATACAAGTCCAGTTCTTAGTTGCAAGGACCTTCTCAACAGCTTTGACTTCATCCTTTGATTAAAGAGTTTTTCCTGTGGCAATGTTCTTGTGAACAATGCTCCTATAAGTTGTGAAGAAAAGGATAACATGTTGGAGAACACCTTGATAAAAAAGGTCTGATCATTTATGAATTTCTTGATCACAAAAATCTGCTACTTATTATCTGTTCCCCATTTTAATACACTAGAGAGGACAACTGTGCTTTTGGGAATCAATCATGTCTTCTTGCACTTGAAAACCTCAGCTACATTACTAATTCTGCATGAGGATAATTTCTTCCAGTACTGACTACATGATCAGGCCCAAAATTAATGAAATTGCAAAACTAAAACTAGAAAGACAAGTAAGAAGAAATGGAAGGGAATTGTATTTAGATGATATGTGATGTAAGACACAATGGAAGGGAATTACATTTAGATGATATGTGATGCAAAATAAGAGGGTATTTGAGAAGAAAGGACAAAGTGGTATCGCAAGTAGAGAGGAAAGGAAAAAAAAGTTAAAATGAAGATGGGGAGAAATTGCAGAGGGAAAAATCAGAAAGGACTTCTCTGTTTTCAAATCCACTTCTTTTACAGTGACTTCTGATTTCCAGTGGTGTAGAGGTATGTGGGAACAAAGCCTGGGAGATTCATTCCATCTCATTACAAGCACAATTAGATATCTGTCTTATATTACTTCATATTTTCTATAGTCATGGACAATTCTAGACAGGGTTTATGCCATTCATACAATACAATTAGAAATATGTCATTTGAATAATGGAGAGTCAAACTTACCTTTTAAGCATCTCCTATCATTTTGGAATAAGAATTCATGAGCATTGTAATTTCTTTTGATAATATTATTCAGAACCTACTTTTGTTTTCTTATGAAAGCTATTTAAACTCATAAACTTCACTGTGTGATAATTTACTTCATAACACTTTTATTTCTCCTTTAAGGTTTTTATTATTAATGAGAATGTATTTTTTTATAGCGCAGAATGCTGATACCTTTACTTATAAAGACAGTAGGAAAGTGTCATTTGATCATCTAATGACCTCTGGTGGATGAATCTAATTGACTCACAAACACATAATGTTTCACACTGGTTTTAACTTGTATTGATTGCATTACTGCCAGGATGTGTACAGCTTCTCCGTGTTGCAGAATTATCCAGACTTCATAAATAATCTTATCCCAACACAGGGAGAAAATTCACACATCTCAAAGTGTCTCAGGAGCCAAAACGAATAAAACCCTCCAATAATAAATACTCATCAAGTCTAACTTGGGCAATTTCCCTCTTGTGATCCCAAAAGCTTCCCTTCTGCATTTGGAAGAGTACACACAAAAGTCAGTCACCTGGCCTATGTGGTTGGTCCTCTTTCCTCCTACATGTGCCTCTAACCACAGTTTTACACTGACAATCTGATTATCTGTCACACCTTACCTGCTAGAAACATTTTAAATATCTGAATTTCAAAACACAGTGAGTTAAATGTCACTCAAATGGCAGTATGCTGTCCCTGCAGTTGCTTTCTAGTTCCCCTGCAAGGCAAAAACTTACAAAACAAGGGGAAGGGGAGCTCACCAGTGTTAAATCCTCATGTGAAATGTGAAGGCAAGATAGATGGATGAAATAGTTAGATGGGTAAGTCTTATTCCATAGATCGTCATGTAGGATAACACTATGTTTATAAAGCATCCACTTGGACTGAGGTTTTAGAAACTAAACTTTAATGAGTATTAATGCCTTGCTGAGGAGGGTGTCTCCAGGTCCTTTCACAGGTATTTTCTGTCTTTAATTTGAACTGATCTCCATTAAATCAGTGTAAATCTAGAGGAAAGGCAATGTGGATTTACACCAGTACTACAGGGACTACACTGTGGTCCATCGTTCTGTGGTTATGTATGTGCTGGCACAAGAGGAAGAGCAGGATAGGAGTGTTCATTGGTTACACCATGGGGTAATAAGGAAACCCATGAAAGGTATCCTTGCAAAACTACAGAACATGTGAGTAATTATCCCTACACAACAGGAAACAAATTAATTAAAAAAAATAAATAGTAAATCAAGAAGAAATACTTTTCAGTTACACTTTGCTTGCCAAATATTTTTGAAGGCTGTAGAAGCATTTTGATCTTCTCAGGTATTCCAGACTATTCCTAAAAAGTAGTGCTATAAAGTCTAAACAATTTAAAAAAAAGGAAAATGAAAAACGAAAAGCAAAACTATGGTCCTGTTTTGTATTTAAAGCAAGATTCCTTTACTTCATTCAACCTCTGTGATGGTTCCTTGAAAAGGCTGTAAAAATACATCACTAGGTTTAATGTGTTTTTATTTTTAACTATGAAACCATGCAAAATGAGAGACTGTACTCAGCTCCTCCAGTAATCTTGGTTTATTAATTTTTTTCCCTTCTATGTTTCTACCAAATACATTTTGTTACCTGAGTGTAGGTTATGCTTACAAGGGGTGTTGTTAAAGTGCAAATGCTGATGTATGTTTGCTGCTGGTGTTGTAACCTGGAAGGTGACAGCACAGATGGGCCCGAACAGCTTCTCTATCTTCTAGAGTCATTCTTCCCTTAATGCAGACATCTTTTGGTCAAGGTCCCCACACAGGACAATATCCAAAACCCTTGCAGAATAATCCAAAGGGTGGATGCCTGTTCTCTAGTTCTGCCTTTAAAAGTCTAAGATGCAATTTCCACCTGGCTTTAATGCCCAGCTTAAACTTCAAGTTATCAGACCGAACTTCAAAGGCAACAGAGGTTTTTCTGCCTGTGCTGCACTCTCCCTTTATATTATACTATTTTTATATTATATATATATATAACTATAACGTACATAATGCGTATTTGTTACAGCCATCCTACAAACCAAGATTCAGTTCAGCTATATCTGTCTCAAAGTAGACGGATATCCTGCAGAGAGCAAATCTTTTCCTCATCTAAATTGCTTGTCTTCTTGCCTCTGTTCCTTGTTTTTATTCCCGCACGCAACCTTGGCACCAGCATAAGACTGGCTTGGACAGAAAACAAGATCCTTTAACAATTCCACCAACCTAGAAGCCTCACTGGGGAGGAAATGGGAAACCTCTTCCCCTTCACTCTTGCTACCAGCAGCTGAATCAATGGGGGTCATTATATTCCTTGCCCAAGAAGTCAAGGGGTCAGGAAAGAGCAGCTTTGTTGAGGAGTTGCTCCAGCCTGATATTATGGATTTGAACAATGAAAACAGAGACGGATTGTGAGAACCCATGTGAGATTATTTAAGTCAAGATAAAGCAATTTTAATCATTGCTATTGCAAGTGGGCTTTGGATCATGAAGGGCATCCCTCTAGTTAGATTTCTGGATAGGATTAGTACTCTGAGTGGGGCAGGAGGATGGAGGAGAAGCAACACTAACACAGAGCTGCCAGAGCTCTGGGCAATGACAATTCATCTTCAGGGTTGTTGAAATATCACCAAATGCCACCAATTGGATTCCCCAAAACATCCCCTCTTATCAAAAGGCAAGATTGATAAGAGGGACATAAGATGAGATTTTGCTGATCCCAGGAAATTTCTAACTTGTCCTGGGGAAATTGTGATCCCTTAGACCAGGGGAATCATTCTTGAGGAATTAAGAAAGTAAGTT
Source organism: Heliornis fulica (assembly GCA_013399135.1). Lineage (NCBI taxonomy): Eukaryota > Metazoa > Chordata > Aves > Gruiformes > Heliornithidae > Heliornis > Heliornis fulica. The sequence goes on from VXBZ01010797.1 coordinate 519,931, forward strand.
GTTGTTTCTTTAATTACCTGCCTTGGTTTCCAAGGCTGAGGCACACGCTACTGCTGTAGCAAACACAGACTTGCCTCTCTCAGAGGTCCACCTTTGTCCTGGCACTACTTCTGGATAAGCCAATTCCTTCCTTCCTTCCTTCCTTCCTTCCTTCCTTCCTTCCTTCCTCCCGACATTTAGAACATTTTTTGTTGCTTCATTTGGGATGGGGGGGCAGTGTGGTTTTTTTTTTTTATTTCAGTAGGAGAGGTGAGCATGTTGGAAGCAATCTTCCCAGGAGTAGCTCCAGTTTAAGTCATCAACATTTTACAATAATAAAAATAAAAATAAAAAACATTTTCTCAATAATTCCTAGCTCAGTCTCATTGGGATTACTTTAACTTGATTCTAAATTTGGTAGAAAGTTTCAGAACCTTATGACAAAATGTTTGAGCTTGGTGGGGCTTGGGATTTTCTCTCCATCTAGAAAACATGTGGTTTTGCTCTCATAACTCTCTTTTGAAGTTTGTTGTGGAGGATGCAGAGATGGCTTCAACCCATATTTCTTTCAGTATTGAACAAAAGCCACCTTCCCCATTGAATCATAGAGTCATAGAATGTGTTAAGTTGGAAGGGCCCTTTAAAGGCCATCTAGTCCAACCCCCTGCAGTGAGCAGGGACATCTTCACTAGATCAGTTTGCTCAGAGCCCCATCAAGCCTGACCTTGAATATCTCCAGGGATGGAGCCTGCACCACCTCTTTGGACCACCTATGCCAGTGATACACCACCCTCTGAGTGAAGAGTTTTTTTCCTAATATCCAACCTAAATCTCCCCTTCTCTAGTTTAAAACCATCACCTCCCGTCCTATTGATACATGTGTGTGTGAACAGGGCCCATGTTGGTGCCCCAATTCTTTCCATTTACTGTCCCTTGACATGTTAAGCTTCTCATTAATATGTCCACTAAGATACCCTAAACTGAGTCATGTGTCCAAATGCAGGGCAGCGAGAATGATGCACCTTCTTCCATATTCATGGAGCAGCAGCGAATCAGGTATGTGTCTCCCACACGAACTTCAGTGTGTGACCACCAGCTGTGCTGGATGCAAGGCAAAACATGGTTAGATTGCGATGGAATAGCACACAAGCTTTTAGTTTCCACCATTTACCTGAAAAAAATGGAAGTTTATTTGGCTACAGTAGTCTTGGTCATATATCAAAGCTCTCTGAGGCCAAATAACTTTGAAAGATCTAAGTCATTTGCTACATGACTTAGAGGAAATTGCCCTGATTTTGTTAAAATGATTGCTTAACTCATGGGGGAAAAAACAAATTATGAAGGTGTTTGCTTGATGGTATCTTTCCACAACTCAGTTTTCTAAAGGGAGATTATACGGTGGTTACATGTCGATATAATTATTTGGGATTTTTTTCTCAAGATATTCAGACACCCAAAATTGGAAGTTACGTACTGAGGTACTTTTGAAAATCATATTAGATTTCAGATTTGTATCTTTAGGCATCTCATTACCTTTAAAAACGTGGTCCCTTGTGCCAGTGAGAATTGGATCTTCCACATATTAGGATCTGTTCCACAAAGCATGCAGAAGTTACACAAATTCTCTTGTACTGTAGGGATAAAAAACGTAAAATTTGAAAGATATCAGCTGTCAATTTAATCCCAATCACAAAACACCATCACAATCACTGTTCTTCTGTTTCTTTGTTTCACTTCTAAAATTCCTGTAATTATGTGCAATTGCCTATTATGCTGGAAATTGGCTCTCCTAGACAAAGAATCTGGTTTGGGTTTTTTTTTTTCCTTAACTCTACAAAATACGCAATTTTTAAAAAGTGAGCAGTTTCAGTGTGGAGAAAAATGAGGCTACAGCTGTAGGATTTTGTTATGTTTTTAGTATCAAATCACAAAATCCATTACATTATTTATCCTACAGGCAGGCCTTGTGCTGCAAACATTGAATACAATTGCATACCCTAGGAAAAGAAATGTGTGCTTTTTAATTGCCCCTGATTTAAGTAACCCTTAATTTCATTAGTGTTTCTTTTTTGTTTTGTTTTTTAAATATGAGAAATAAAAACAATTCAGTTTAAAGCATGGATATGAATCGCTGATCTCTTAAAATTCCTAAGGACTGTGCATTGCACTGTACCTCTCTATATACTCATGTGTATACCTATAGACACAGATAAACCAAGAGTGTATAATTTATATTAGATACATGCATGTGTACAGACAATCATGTACATATGTGCACACAAACAGGGAAATAGTTTTTTCTTTCCTATCACTGCAGCATTGAAACCTCAAAAAATAAGTCCATATGAACTAAGAGCTTTCAACAAATAAATTCTTGTAAAGTCATACTTCTGCCCTGTGTTTGAAATATCTGGGTTTTGTCATAGGCTATAATTCAAACTACTGAGTCGTAAAATTAATCTTTTTCCTTTTTTTTTTTTCCCAGTGATTTATTTTTTAAATGCTGCTTTATTTCAGCTATTGGAAAACTCTGGGCAAGCTGGAGGCAGAAGGATAAGTTTCAGCGTGCATCTGTGGGATATTATGGGGGGGGGGATATTCTATTGTTTAGAAGAGCATACATTTCATCCCCATTAAATCAAGCAGGATTGATGCAGATTTATCACAGGAAAAAAAAAAACAATACCAACCTTGTATAATGGTATTACACCATGTTGCATATTTGGAACCTTTAAACCTGAACCATAGTTGGGAAGAAACAGTCAAGCTGGGAAATAAATTCCTTACTTTGTGTATAGCTGTGTGAATACTATGGATGTGAGGTTAGTTTTCCTTGCCTGTAGAGTGTGTATAAGGATGCATACAGGGGCTGTTGTCACTGTGCTTTTACTCTGCGGTTACATCTCCTTCGTATTATCTGTGGGTCAGCTTTAACCTGTATGTGTTTTGGAGAGAGTGTGTGTACTCACAGGCATGAACACTGACACAGAGGAGATCCCAAGGAAGAAAAGTGGCTGATGATAGCTGTGATGGATGACAACCGAATTATTTAGTTGATCTAAGCCACTTCAAAATCTGATCCTACACAAAACAGCTTTGGCCCTTGCTTTCAACAGAGCCTGTTAAGTGTCATATCAAAATCTACTTATTTAAGCCAGCTTTTCTCATAGTGCTGGGCCACTTCAGAAGTTCCCTCCTTCACAGAAGACTCTCATAATTTGAGATCCCCCATAAACAAAATGTTAAATACCAGTGGTGCTTGTCAGAGCTTTACAATTCCTGTTGGTTTTGCAGCAAAAGAAAATGCCAGGTGCTTAGATAACAGGGGAGTATTTTGTATGTTTTACCCTGATATTTTCTCTCAGATAATCCCACTCTTTCAGGATGTTTATTTTGTTTTCACACAACAGTGCATTTGTCCAGGATTCTAGGTAACATGGAAGCTATTGGCAGAGTAAAAATAGGTTGCAACAGAGCTGTGAGCTTTGTCCTTTGTCCTTTCAAAGGGTTAAAACTGGAAAAAAAAAAAAAGAAGAAAAAAAAAAAGAAAATGAGGGGGAGAGAGAGGAAAAGAAAAAATAAAAGGTTAGTGTTTTCTATCCATTAAAGAGAGTATTCTGCTCTGAAACCGAATTGGTCATGCATTCTTCCTGCGTTTCCTGGCAGAGAGGAGACTGACTGCAGCACCTGCCTTCCCCGAGCACCCGTCTCGCTCCCACTCTGCCCTCACCCCACTGGTTCTGTCACTTATTACCCCCTCACTTATGGGACCAAAGGAGCTTTGAGATGCCGATTTTCCTTAGTTAGCTCCATATGAAATTCCTCCTGTAGCATAGATGGAAGTTGTTTGTCTTATTTTTTTATATATATATTTTTCCCTCTCCTGTCTTTTCTCTGCTTTTTCTTTGCAGGACAAAACTGAACTCGCTCTATAGTGAAGGGTCTGGATATCATACAATTTTTATGGAGGGGAATAGACAATGCTCCATTTTATTCTTCTCTCTCACATTTTTCCCTCCAGCAAATGCCATCAAAGTGTGTAAAAAGAATTGTTTTGTTTTTCTGAAGATGTACTTTCAAACTTGTTTTTAATGCCATTAAAAAAATCTCCTCACCAGTTTCTGTTTAACGCTCTGGATTACCTGTGCTTGCTTGTTTTGTTTTGTTTTGTTTTTTCCTTCTTTCTCAGGTTTACCTCTTATTTTAAGTTCTTAGCTCAGTCATTGCATCTGGGCGGTGAAATATTGATGAAACAATTACATTTCTCAAACATGAGAAGATGCTTCCTCTAACTATGAAATTTCTGTGCCTTGGCCTCAAATTTAAATAGAAAAAAATTAAATGGTTGACACCAAAAATTTCTGTCTGGTGTGTTAACTGTCAAGAATATCTTTAAAGAAATATACTATTTTCTCCAGAATAAATGTACAAAAGATTCCACTTCAAAATGGAAGTCTTTCCCTTTCTGCGAATTCTGAATTGTTACAACCTGAGAAAAAATTATAAAAGTACAGTTTCTAAAAATAATTTCTAGCAGATATTTATTTATTTATTTATGAGCCCTCAGTGTTGCTTTATTCCCTTCACTTTTTGGGGACCAGGTCCATCTCCTAAGCGTCTATTCAGCAAAAGGTGCATGTTCCGTAGCCTGAACTGTCCCACCACAGATGGAAGGGTTCAGCCAGCAGTACATATCCCATCCATGCCGCTCCTCACTGAAGCTCAGTAAGCAGCCTGTAAACTCCGAGATTATATGTATTGCCTGGTGTAAGGATTTAAAGAATATGAAAACAAATCTGACCCATCCTGGTGTGCTTGTGCTGCATGCTGGGAGATCTAAGCTCTGAGCAATGATGTCAGCTCTGAGAAAAATGACTACCAACAGAAGCAGACTTGTCTGACCACATCTTGTTTCCTACCCCTGCTAGAGACACTCTGATCCTTTCCTTTCTGTAGTCTATACTCATTGCTACAGGATAGATTAATCTGTCTCCTTGCAAAGTCAGTGAGGGTTACACATGTTTCTGGACAACTCGTCGAAAAGGAAAATACTTGTCATTCCCTTTGAAGGAGGAAAACATTTTTGGTTTCAGTGGTCATGAAAAATTGAAAGGAAAGAAACCAGGAAAAGGTTATTGTCCAGGAAAGGACAATATTAGTATTGATGGTATGTTTGCATTCTGATTTTTTTTTTTAAAGTAGAAACAAAGGACATTTTGAAGTGTAGAATATTCAACTGTTTTGCGTAAGTATGTCAGAAATTAAATTTGCTTTCTCCTTATGAATGAAAGAAGTGGTTATGGCAAGCATAGTAAAACTAAGACAATTTGGAGAGTAAGGAACCTATTTCTAACAAAAGATATGTGAAAAATTTAGACCATTCCTATGATATGTGTGACCTATCATGTCTAGAAAAATGTTTTCTACAATGTTAGCTGGAATAGACTAAAGGAGCATTGCTTGGTACCTCACTGGTAGAGGGTTTGAGGTGTCTAACTGTTTCCCAGGAGAACCATGGGAACAGAAAGCTGTCTGCAGGTGGATCCTGTTAACCCTCTAATACGTGTGTCAGCAAGCAGCGACTCTGAGAGTTTTGAAAAGATTTCCCCTTGTCTCAGCAGCATTTTTTCATCTTGCACTAGATATATATGCTATGGCCATATATCCTGGAAAACATGAGCAGCTTAGGAGAGGCATTCCCTCTATACCAACGGACCACATCCTGCTCTACCAGAAAATTTCCAGGTCTCTGGCAGGCTCATATTGGAGAGAAACAAAATAAAAAATCCTGAAAGCATTAATCTAAACTTTCTTCTTAATAGATCTTCAGAGGAAAACATGTTTGCATTGTCCACTAGAATTTTCATCTTCAGGAATCACCTATGGCTTTTTATCTGCATACATTTTCTAGGGAGTTTTTTTATTCCAAAACAGTAGTGAGTGCGCACACACCACCAACCCCACCAACATTATTTAATTTTTTTATGCTCGAGGGGCACTTCTCTGATGAGATCCAGTTGTGTCCATTTTGGTGCTGCCAAGCCTTTGGCAATCTGTTTAGATTAATGAAAGGTGCTCCTTGTAACCAAATCCCCTTTCCTGGGGGTAACCCATTCTCCACCTCCAGAACCATCCCCAGGAACACACTAGGGTAAAAGATAGACGGATCTTAATAATTTCGTCCTTGCTGCTCAGATTGATATCTATGAACAGATGTTAATTATAAGGAAAGCAATAGTTGAAATACAGATGGTATAGAAAATGTCTGTGCAGAGTCAATCTGTGTTTCTTTTTATAATACTCAACACTGTTTCCACTGAAAACCTGGGTCTATAGGAATACCTCGCAATGTTTTAAACAGAACACCCCTACCCCCTTGTGGCATAATGGCATTTATGGAATAGAAATAAACCCATATGAAAATTGATTTCTCTGGCTATCAAAAGCTTTTTTATTAGGTGATGAAGCCACCCTGGACAGCTGTCCGTTCCTTGCTTACACTGAGCTCTCTAGGGCTCAGCCCAACTATGCATGTGGTGTCCTACAGTGAGCAATCAGACCTTTGCTAAATCAAACCAACAAAAACAATAGACCATAGCTGAAGAGCTGGTATATTTTTGGCTTATGATCACTTTTTTGTTTTTCTTTCTGTTGTATTTTGAATGCCAGTCCTTGCCACTGAACCAGCTCATCTTTTGTCCATGTATTATGCAGAGGGTTATGGTGCACCATGTTTTCAGGACATGGCATGTGATGGAAGACTGGTTCAGGATAAATTCACATGGGTGATATTTTCACAAACAACAAGGTCACAATGAGTAATCTCAAGTCGTCTCAAACAGATTTCAGCACAGATGCCAAAACTGGACAGATTAGAGTCCTCCTTCCTTTATACAATACCATACTTTATCTGCTTCTAAATGAAGCATCACACTTCCAGTAAGACTACCACTGGAAGAGTGGTGAAGCATTGGAACAGGCTGCCCAGGCAAGTGGTGGAGTTGCCGTCCCTGGGGATGTTCAAAAAATGAGTAGATGTGCTGCTTCAGGAGATGGTTTAATGGTTACTGTGGTGTAGACCTAATGGTTGGACTTGATGATCTTGAAGGTCTTTTCCAACTTTGATGATTCTGATTCTATGATTAAAGATACTGTTAAATATGACCATATCAAACTCTGATCACAAATATTCTCAGTTAATCCTTAACTATGTATATTAAATAAAGTCCTGAACAGAATGTCTTTTAGAGTTTAAAACCAGACAGAACTATTTTTCATAGCTGTGTATATCCATTGTCAAGACTGAATTTTCAACAGTGACAACTAATTTAGACCACATTCATGTCTTGTTCCTGATTTTACAGAGGTTATTTTTGACTTTCAGAGCATTATAAATCCACATTTCATCAGCTACATGGGGAGCTGTGAACTATTTTTGAAAGGATGACCCAAAACTCTCTAACTCTGAGCCTTCTAATACTCTTTTACAAATTTTCCTTATCAAAGAATTTGAGTCTTGTATTTATTTTTTACTTTCTTTTTATTTAAGCATTACCTAATACATGATTGATATTAACAAGGGTTAATATCTGTTAGAGTTAACCTGGGAGTGATCTCAGATGGCAGATAGGTGCTATTCTTAGCAGCTCTGGTTCCTTTCCAGATTTTTGCTATATGTGCTTGGTGTCTTTCAAAAACATCATGAAAGCTCATTCATATCTTATAAGAATAAATTTTTTGGGCTTTTTCATTTGCACAGAAAAGTTTGAGGATGTAATTCTCATGTAGGCCACCCTAAAGGATCAGGGGCCAGAAGGTGAATAAAATGAACCCAGGATGTACTCCTTTATTAAGGATCATGCTTGCTAAAATATTTGCATGCTTTCAGAGGATGGACTTATAAGAATGCTTGAGCTTCAAGATATTGAAATCTACCTGCCATCCTCAAGGTCTTCTTTCAAGGAGGATGATCTTGGAATTTGCACTGCATCTGTATATACAAGTAACAGCAGCTGCATGTGTGGTACTTCACCCTAGAGCACATGGCTCAGAGGAATTGATAAGAACAGCAGCTTTGACTTCTTCATCTTTCTTTGTTTCATTGTCCAGGAGTTAAGAATAAATGTAATTCTCAGTAGGAGAAGTAATGTCCTTTTACTGCCAGAGAATAAAGCATATATCAAAATATTAGCTGAGATATTTTTCTTTCCTGTCTTAATAACTATCTCAGGACTATCATTTTTGGACACTTTCAGTCATGCAATTAAAGCATTAGCTGGTTGGGGATTTTTTTCACTGTCTTTATAAATTACCCAAAGAACATTTGATTCTGTCTTCTAGAAAGATATCTGAAATTTAAATTAGAGTAAAAACCAGATTTTTTCTTATGCAGGTCATGCTGGGATTGAAGTTTAGACCAGTAAATGCTGTATTTTCCTCAACTGTGAATAAAAAAAAAGATCACAGATAGTGATTGGCATGGTCTAATGAAATTTGCTGATACTGTTGCCAGTCCCATGCACTGCACACAAACTATTTTCTTTTTGAGAAGGCAAAATAAAAAAACAGTTGCATGATTTTTGGAGCTTGCACATCATGGAAACGGGATGGATGCTTTGCATGGTAGGGAAGAATTGGGATATCTTTCTCACCAGTCATTCATTCCTGGTATTTTGATGGGTGAAGTAGTTTTCTGGACTTTGGTGTAAGACCCATCAGACATACGGCACCAGAAAAGTACTGTCAGCATTGTCATATTCTAGCCCTGGAGAACAAGTCAACCTTATTTTTGGATTAAACAGGACAGAAGGAAAGAGAAAAGTTGAAGCATTGCAAGTTCACATAACTTTTCCTCTTTTCACATGAGCATAAATAAAAGAAGTCAGATGCATTTGCCTGAACAGGACATTAACAGGTGATGGTCTACCAAGGACAATTCAAAGCACAAACTGTGCTCTTTATGAGACAAAAGTGATCTTGTTAATTGTGTCGGCCACTGTGCTGAACCATGAATTTGGTTTTTATTCCTAGCCCTATACCTTGGCTGTCATGGTTGGAGAGTTTATGTAGAGTCTTATAGTAAGTGTACAGAAATGACTAAGCAAATGTGTGCTTTCTTTTTGAGGACAAATTCTGGAAAATAAGCTAACTGCATCTTTAACTTGGGGACACAATTCCAAGCTGACTTTCCAACATCATCTCAGCCGTTCTATGCCACTGTACAGCACAGCTCATTGTCTTTCAAAAGTGGAATCACTTTGACTTCTGCTGTACCAGTGCCTGGACTTACTTGATGGCTTCTGATACATGTCACTATAAAAAGTCACTTCAAAGAGCAAACATTATCCCACAAGATGACTTACTATCTCTGGCCTTGCCCAAGTCTGAGGTTTTCAGAGAGTCTCTCCAAAGTCTGTTTTACCCTATTCAGGTAACTTCATCTGATGCTTAGTGCTCAGCATCTGAGCAGGCAAAATAAATACCAGAACTTCAGTACTAAGCGACTTGCAGCTTTGATGAACAGTTTTATTTATTAAGTGCTGAATCAATGGTTACAGGGAATAGTCTGAAAAAAGTATGAAGCTGAAGCACGCAAGAGAAATTCAACCTAGTTTGTTACTCATTTTCAGAAAAAGAAAAGGGTTAATTTCATGCAATGATTCATTTGAATCTAGTTAATGTTTCCCTGTATAAAGCATTGAACTGCATGCACTATTAAACAGCTGCTTCAGAGGTGGCTGAATTGCACTGATGGATGACTTGATATTTCAATATATTGTGTAAAAAAGCTTTCCATTTCTTTTAGCATGAAAGATGAGATGGTAAAGTAGTATATTCTTCTCTTCTGTTTCTCTCAGAAAATCTTTTCAGTAATGAGCATGTAGGTAAATCAAATACTTCTAACATTGTTTAAGAACATGTCTCCAGCTGATTTAAAAAAAAAAAAAAAAAAAAACAAAAAACCCCAACCATCTCTAAGGGTAGTTTCTTAAATTGAACTTAATGATAGCATGCATCAGTTAAGATCTATTAGATCCAGAAGACACAATAACATTTATAAAAATGATGTGTTTCATGCTTGCACTGGTCATAAAGTTTAAACATAGTTTTTTCCAATTAACTTAGCCATTTCTGAGCAATGCCGAAGCATTTAATAACAAAGATAATGAAAAGTTCCTTGAAGTAGTCACAGGAATGTTCACATCAGTTATTTTGACACATAAATAGCACCTCCCGTTCTTCTTCATTCCCCGTGTGACCTGTGGCAATGCTGTCTGGGTCTGTACAGTTGTCATATTCACCAACTCAACCCTGATGGGTGGAAGAGCCATGAGGGAATATGAAAAGATTACAAGCAGTCTTCCTGGCTCCTTGTTTTCTGAGAAGGCTCTATCACTTCTGCATATAATCAGCATTATGCTGGCAAAGAACTTAACACATTAAATGAGTGTAAGTTGCTCATGGCAGGGCATCTCTTTCACCACAGGTTGTTCAAACAGTATCTAGTGTAATGGATCCCAACCTTAGTCTGGGCTTCAGACTCTGCCAAAGAACAAAACCCAGCATAAGCTGAGATGCTTGGCACTTCTGACAAGCAGAGTGAGAAGTTTAAAACCAGAATCCTGGCCAAATTACAGCTGCTCATATAAACATCTTTATACTCTCTTTGAGGTGGGAGAGTTGCCCTTTTTATCACTGTCTTGGGTTCTGTATTTCCTATCCAGGTCTTTAAGAGAAAAAACCCTCTAAACACTCATGTCAACAGTTCAGTAACAAACAAGAACTAGTTCAGAAAAAAAAATAATCTGAAAATCTTGAAAACCTTTTCAGGGCATAAAACACCTTCAGTTTCCACTAGTTTTCAACCATTGGACACAGCACTGAGAAAGGATAGATATGAAAAGCAGTGTTCACATGGAATTATGTATTTGTACTATATATATATATATATTGCTATATTTACTATGTGAATATGCAGTATATGAAACCAGAATAAATGCTAAAATGGGCTCTAAACCATGAAGTCTGTGGTAGAAAAAAGGTTTGATAAGAGATGCAAGAGAAAGCAAAACATGGGTGTTGAAGAGGGAAGCAAAGATGCAGAGGGCAAGCTTGAAAGGACAGAAAGAAAGCTCCAAGGTCAGGAGAGACAGATAAACAGTAAGCTGACAACTGGAGAGCTGAGAACGAGGAGAAAACAGCATTAGTTCAAAGAAAGAAAGTGTACTGGGCAGGAAAGGCAGCAGCAGTGATAATAAGTAGCGGTAGGAAATGGAGAATGGTAAGAGCAGGTGAGTTTGGGGAATGCAAAGGGATAGATGCAGGTGTGGAGAATGGAAGATCTGAGGAAGAGGAATGGTTCATGAGAGACAAAGAAGGAGGAAGAAGCATTGGAGATAGCAGCAATGAGGCTTCCTTTGATAAAAGTAGGATTCATCATGATGGCTGATCGCAGTTTCTTCTCTCTCCTTCTCTAAAAAGTCCAATTTAAAACACAGTTGAGTAACATGCAGAGAAGGGAGACTTTAGCATTATTCCTTCCAACTGTACTAAACCTATTATATTCCATTCCATACCATTCTATTCCATTCTGTGTAAAAATCTGTGATTACATTATTAATACATTGAGTGTTTTTTCTTTAAAAAAATAAATGGGTGTGCTTTTTTTTTTTAATCTTGATCAGCAAAGGAAAAAATAAGCAGAAGAAGTGTGCCCAGAGAAGGCAAAGAAGGAAAGCCCTGCAAAGCTTGCAATATCAGAAATATGCTAGTAAGGGGAAGGCAAAGGGTAGTGATACCACTGAGTTGGCCTTAAAATAAAGTGGTTTAAGGAGTTTAAGAAGGAGTGGATTGCCCAGCAAGACTTTGGACATGTTTCAGGGTGGACAAAGCTTCATCATCTGCCTGCACACAGCATTATGCCTCACACAGGTCACTCACACTCAACCAAACTAAAATAAAATCATGTTGGAAGAGCTGGAAAGGAAGACACTGTAGTTATAAAGAGAAATTCTGATACCTGTGAAGAGACAAGAAAAGCAGGATTCTATTAGGTTTGCATAGAAGTATTTGAAGGAGTAGGCCCACAGAGGAGAGAAGAGAGTAAGCAGGTAGAAGGGAAAAAAGCTTTTTAAACAGACAAAACTGACAAAGGAACAACTGTTTACAAAGAAGCAAACAATAATTTTAAGCTGGAAATTTGGTTTCCAACCACCAAAAAAATGACACTCTGGAACATTTCAATAAGTCCACTAGGATGCAATAAATCTGACTAGTTTGAAGATGAGGCTTGATAAAGTTATTAAAGGGTCACCTAGACTCAGTAATCCAAGCAACCCAGTTCAAGGCTATGTTCTTTTTACTTACACTTTTTCTGTCCTGACAGACAGCAGCTTGTGAATACATATTTTTATCAAAAGGAACTGTGCATAAGTCAAAGGAACCAAATACATAAGGTTTCCCTGAGGCTGTTTTAACTTGAGCAACTAACTTTTGAAGGGCCTAGCTCTTCTCTTGTGGTTGTGGAATTCTTGCTGACATCCTTAGAAGGCCCATGTGTGGACAGACTGCTGAATATGAAGTGGAAATTGGCAGAATGGATCAGAGAGCAGAATATAGCCCACAGCAAATCTCTTTGAATCTTGCTGACCTTGGCAAATATACAGCTATTTTTCCCAAGTAAGATGAGATGCTTTTGAACCATCTTCTCCAATAAATAAGGCACAAGGATGGGAACATGTCTCCAGAGATTTCCAATCTCCTCAATTCTTGCCCATATTTATAGAACATTTTCATTTAAGACAGCACAGAAAACAAACAAACTAAAAGATTCTATTATTGGTTCTGGGTGGCCTTGGGTAACAGAAAGGACAACCAAGGTCAGTGCTCTGCTAGCCCTGTGGCTCATCAACAGGGATGAACTGGTGGTGAATATGGCAGCAGATGGTAATTTAGACAGTGATGATGGAGTGAGGCTGTGGGATCTGGAGGAAGGCTTGGGAAGAAGGTTGCAGAGTCAGAACAGTGGACTTCTGGAGAGCAGACTGTGACAGTGAAAACTGCTATGCAGACTCCCTGAAAGCAGCCAGAAAAGGGGGGGGGGGGTGTGCATAGAGCACTGATAATTTTTTAAATAAAACTTACCACAGAGCTCTGGAGTAAATGCTCTGTACAGAAAGACTAAGAACTTCACCAGGTGTGCTTGGCTAATCAAGGAACTGCCTAAAATGCTGAAAGGGAGCACACACAAAGTGAAAAAAAGGAGGAAAAAGAAAAAAAAAAAGAAATAAAGGAAGAGCACAAAAACTTTACTTGGGCACATAGGGGTGAATGAAAAAGACCAAAGCTCAGCTGGCATCAAGACACAGAAGAATGTCTATACTGCCTATAGTGTCTATTCTGTCTATACTGTTGGAGTCTGTTTGCAGAAGCCACAGATGGCTGAAGTCCCAGAGGAAGCCAGGATAAATGAGGAGTCTGTCTTGGTTGATGACGACTGAGTCAGGGACCAGTTATACCGTCTGGACATCCATAAATCCATGGGTCCTGATGAGATGCACCTGAGGATGCTGAGAGAGCTGGCAGGAGTCATTGCTAGGCCACTGTCCATCATCTTTCAGAGATCCTGAGAAATGGGAGAGGTGCCTGAGGGCTGGAGGAAGGCAAATGTCACTCTGGTCTTAAAAAAAAGGGCAAGAAGGAGGACCCAGGTAACTACAGACTGGTCAGCCTCACTTCCATGGAACATCTTCCTTATGAGGACAGGCTGAGGAAGCTGGGACTCTAGCTTGGAGAAGAGACCACTGAGGGGTGACCTCATTAATGTCTATAAATATGTTAAGGGTGAGTGTCAGGAGGATGGAGCCAGGCTCTTCTCAGTGATGGCCAGTGATAATACAAGGGGCATTGGGTCCAAGCTGGAGCAAAGGAGGTTCCATGTGAATATAAGGAAAAACTTTTTCACTATGAGTTTGACAGAGCACTGGAACAGGCTGCCCAGAGAGGTTGTGGAGTCTCCTTCTCTGGAGAGATTCAAGACCAATCTGAACACGCTCCTGTGTGATTTAATCTAGGTGATCCTGCGCAGGCAGGGGTGTTGGGAAAGATGATCTTTCGAGGTCCCTTCAACTCCTAACATTCTGTGATTCTGTGATCCTGTGAAGAAGAATAGCAACAGGGTGTACCAGTAGCAGCAGGAAGGGTGTACCAGTAACAGAAGGAAGTTCAGGGGAAATGCAAGCCCACTGCTGCATACAGTAGACATGAAGGCTGAAGTGCACAATGCCTTCCCAGAATCAGGTGTCAGAAAGACTGCTCCAAGCCTTTGTGTGAATGGACATAGCTTGGTACAGAGAAGGTCAGCCAAGAGTGAAGAAGGAACAAGGCACTATTTAGAAAACCTCGATGTCATCAAATCCACTTGACCAGATAGATTCTGTTAGCTGATATTAGAGAGCGAAGCCTCTATCATGTATGAAGAATTCTAGCTGTCAAGAGGTGGTCTTGGTGGCTGCAAAAGGCTGATGTTTTCCCCATCCTCAGAAAGGGCTTGAAGGAGGACATGAAAAACTATCAGGCAGCCAGGCCTGTAGTATCTGGAATGATCATGTAGCATTTCCAAACACACCAAGGGCAAGGAGAAATCTGACAGAAACTGCAGGTTCAAAGGGTTAGAAATCACTATCTTCACACATGGTTGTAGGCTGATACAAAGCAGAGTAATCCAAGAGTCAACACTAGGACTTAAAGTGCTCTCTACAGCTTCCTGATGAGAAGTGAAGATAGAGATGCTGATCTCTTCTCCCTGTTATGCAGTGATAGGACACATAGGAATGGTTCAAAGCTCTGCCAGGAGGCTTAGACCAGATACTATGAAGCATTTCTTTCCTGGGAGGATGGTCAAACACTGGAACAGGCTTCCAGTGCCTGTAATGTCCTTTCAATGTCTGTCAGTGCTCAAGAGGCACGTACACAATGACCTTAACATGCTTTAACTTTTGATCAGCCCTGAATTGGTCACACAGTTGGACTAGATGATTGTTGTAGGCCCCTTCCACCTGAAACTAAGTCTATTCTGTTCTGTTCTGTTCTGTTCTGTTCTGTTCTGTTCTATTCTATTCTATTCTATTCTATTCTATTCTATTCTATTCTATTCTACTCTATTCTATTTTACTCTATACAGTATCTCTACCAATTTCTTGGCCAAAGTGCACTCTCCACCCTCCACAAATTTGCAGATTTTAAGTTAGAGAGCATGGCTGACATGGCCAGTGACAGCACTTCAATCCAGTGGAAACAAGGAAATTTAAGGGCTAGGACAAAAGAAATGTTGTGAAGTTCAATAAAGAGTAATGTAAAATGAGATACCTGGGGTAGAATAACCCCATGGAACATGACTGGTGGAGCAGTGCCTCCACTCGAAGTGATGATCACAGCATTCAACAGGTTACAGATGGGCAGGCAATGACCTGTCATCATGAATATAGCAAACTATACCAGTCTCTACACTGTAGAGGAATATATTCAGCACAGAACTGTATCCATCAGACTGAGGGAACATATCCTCTTCTGCTTGGAGCTGCTGAAGCCATGTCTGGAGTCATGTGCCCAGTTTGGGATCCCAGTTCAAGAGGGACACAGGTCTGGATTTAGTTGCATATTTCTTAACCAAACAGAAACATTCTAAGTCACTAATAATATGTATTTTCACTTAGGCTATTATATACAGCAAAGTATTGTTGACTTTTATGGTATAGGATTCCCAACTTTTACATTATGATCTTCTGAAAACTGGAAATTATGCTGTTCCAAAGCATTAAAGCATGTAGCTGCTAACATCTGGGGATACCTGAAGTAATGACCATCCACCACAAACACCACACACTGAAAGAAAGGAGAAGTATAAAGACAGCCATGCTGACCTTACTTTGGGCAAAAGATGGTATCAGATGACTTCCAGAGATCCTTTCCAATCTAGATTATCAATTATTCTATGATTCTTTGGTTGGCCTTCATGAATTCAGTTTGTTTAGTTTCGGTTTTGGGGTTTTTTGGGTTTTTTTTTTTGATAAATTATTTAAACTTTGAGCTTCCACAATATTTCAATTTAGTGACTTCTGTATTGTGATTAGATTTTATGAAAAACAAACAAAACCCACCAAGTAAAAATAATTACAACCTTTTGTTTGTTTTAAATATGCTGTCTGAATTTGTCACTGGAGTCCTGCTATCTGAGTTCTCTACTGCATTGTGTCAAAACCAAGTCAGGTTATAAAGTACACATTGCTGGCATTAACTGCTACAAGGAAAATTAATTTGGAATAGTTTTATTGAGCAAGAAAAAAAAAGAAAAAAGCTTTCTGAACTTTTATTTCACTGTATTCAGAAAGAAAGGACAAAATCTCAATGGTAGCAAGAAAAATAGTAACAAAGTAAGAAAAGTTCAACCCCTCCCCAACACTGGTTTAGATCGACCAGAATAGTTTGCTTCAATTTCACATTTTTTACAGTATACATCACTGTTTTAGTTGATATTTCCAAATGAAACCTGGGACTTAGCTTTAAAAGCCTCCCTGCACCTGAAGGGGCTACAGGAAATATAGAGAGGGGCTGGTTACAAGGGCAGGGCGTGACAGGACAAGGGGGAATGAGTTTAAGTTAAAAAAGGGTAGATTTAGATTAGGTATTAGGAAGAAATTGTTTATTGTGAGGGTGGTGAGGTCCTGGGACAGGTTTCCCAGAGAAGCTGTGGCTGCCTCTCCATCCCTGGCAGGGTTCAAGGCCAGCCTGGATAGGGCTTTGGGCAACCTGGGCTAGTGTCCCTGCCTATGGCAGGTGGATTGGGACTAGATGGGCTTTGAAGTCCCTTCAAACCCAAACTGGTCTGACATCTGAAACAGAAGATAGCATTCTGAAAACTAGATTCAACAATTTTTGAAAATGGAAATTGTTGAAAGCAAAATATTCTTATGTTAAGGAATTGTACTATACAATGGGGAAAAAAAACTACCCAGAAATTGCCACTCAGTTCTAGATGTTACATATAAAAAATCTGGCACATTTCACTAACAGCTTGCTTCCTACTTTAAAGTCTTTGTGCAGTTTAGATTCATTTTGATGAACAAAAAATTTATTTTTAGAAACACCTGAAAAAATGGAATCGTATCATACAACCAAATATCGAGGAAGCAAATCCCTAAGGAAGATCTTATGTTGGAAAAGTGTTCTGGAGAAGCAGAGAGTGGCTGAGCAGAGAGCTGTGCGGCAGCCAGCTACAGAGAAACCAAATTAGCGCTAATTACATTACGGCTTGCTGTTGTGTGATCATTGTGACTTCACCAAAGGAACTAGGCAGTGGTGTCACTAGGTGGCACAGTTCTGACACATTTACAGATCATTACCCAGCGCTAATGTCACGTCGCAGGGTGCAGGGCTGAGGGAACAAGGGGGTCTCTGAACATCACTCAGCTATGTGTGATCTGTGAGTGGAAACTGCTTATCGGCTCCCGATGGGTACGAGATCCAAGCTGAGCTCTGTCAGCCGGGCTTGAAATTAACAGCAAGAAGTTGAGCATTTCACAGAAATGGTGTTTAAATCTAAATGCAGCTGGGAGATTGAGAGGGATGTAGGATTCAGTAAACAGTTGCTGACTTTGTAAGCCTTCAATGACTAGCTTGGGTGAGGTGTCCTGTTGGACCGTTATGGCTCAGGGTTTTTAGGCAGCCATAACCAGTGAAAGGATGTACCTCTCCCATCCATCTTTGGCTTGCAGACCCATTTGTCAAAGTCAACTTTTACACCTCCATCATCTGGTAACAACCAGTGAAGTGTGAGCTCCTGCTTCTGTGACTCCATCACATACCCACCTCGTTAGTGCCAACGCATGCTGCTGGCTATGAAACAGAAGGATGGGAGAAGGCTGCCTATGAATGCTCTACCACAGCTTCGAATTTCAAAAAATTCTGCCTGGAAAACAGCCTGAATTCAGTTTCAGTCACTCGTAATTATGTACGTTCACTCACGTTGAGCTTGCAATACCAAAACCCTTGACCTCCTCCACACATTTTCTTTGTTTACTTGCCGGCCTTCAATACAGAATTGAGTCTCAGGAGCTTTAATTTTTTTTTACTTTTACAGCTTGAGCACAGCACATTCATTACCAGAATGAAATAATAACAAATATGTTTTTAAAAATCTGAAAAGGGACATATAAAACTAACAGAACATGAACTTGGCTTTCCAGCCACTCAAGCTGATTTGTCAGTCTGCTGGACACTCTTTACATGAAGGGATAGGTTTCTCAAGATTTTATCAAAGGCTGATGAATGATTAATAGCTGGAATCAGTGTGCTATGGATGTAAGACATCTGAATTATAAATGGCTATAAGCACACTAATAGATGATATTAGGGAGAATGGTATGCCCGTTATTTACCCACCGGGCATTCCAAAAAATGGGTTCCTCTTTAACAGAGGTGATCTATTAATTAGCAGTAACCCTTTACAAAGGATGTATCTTTGACATGAAGGCATTTCTATGGAAATCTGTGCAGTTACCTTCTAGAACACTCTCACAAAGCAAGAGGATATTTCTCACTGGTACTGACACAGTTGTGGATTGCAGCTTTTATTTCCAGCAGCACAAAAGCATTGTAGTGCCTTGGCTCTCAACCAAGACTGCCAAGAACAAGAGGAACTGTTGGGGTTTTTTTTAAATCTGTATTTTGTTAAACAACTTTCCAGAAGATGACTGGTAGATTTTAAGGAACTGATGGCTCCAAGCTGCCAACTTACTTTTAAGGTTCCTTAATAACTGGTACTTTGCTTGGGGCTGTTATTCAATTAACAGGAATTTATACTGAAGGTTTGCTGTGTAATAACTCTGCTTGCAGCCATTACATGGTATCACACCTACAACCTCTAGATCTATGGGTACAAATGCATGAAAATTCAGATTTTATTTCCATAAGGATAACCAAGAGTGCTCAGTTGTAGACTACTCATACATTTGGTAAGGATGGTCAGAGGCCTCCAAATGGCAAACCAGAAAGCACATACTGCTAGTGAGGGAGATTATAACAGCAGGTGAAGGTGTTATCTTCTGTAAATGTAAGAGGTCAGTTCAGAAATGAATGTTAGATACCAACAACCTTTCTGTTCCATGAACTTTGTATTCAATGTAGAGACATTAATGAGCAACATCTTTACTTGAGGTAACTACTCTGGTCAACATTCAGACCACATGCTCTGTGAATATGCTGCCATCTGAAGGATCCCGAATAAACTTTCTAGGGAATACAAATCATCTCACTTATTTAAACTGTACCAAAGTATAGCCAAAACAGTGCATCTTGGATAAAGTGTATCCGTCTATAGTTTTTCTCATTATGGACAGATCTCTGCATATCAGCTGTGAAAACTTCTAATACTTCTGGTTATGGTCATTTGAAGAAGAAAGGTTCACCTGAGGAAGAAAGCACTGCACTTGTGAAGAAGCCACTGGTAGTCTAGACAACTAGTTCAAATGTAGATGTCTTCTCTAGAGTCAGATATGATGACTTCTTTACAGAAGCACAGTTAAGTGTCATGATGCTCATACATATTGTGTTTGATAGTCCTGAAATTGTAAAAAATTTGTGGGGCAGAACTAAAGGATTGTCTCTAATAGCTGAATGCTCTAGTTATGGCTTGACAGTGCTACAGCCTCGGGGAGGAGTGACTGGACAGCTGCCAGGCAGAGAAGGACCTATGGGTGTTAGTTCACTGCTGACTGAATATGAGACAACAGTGTGCCCAGGTGGCCTAGTTGGACAATGGCATCCTGGCTTGTATTAGTAACAGAATGGCCAGCAGGTGATTGTGCCCCTGTACTCGGCACTGGTGAGGCTGCACTTTGAGTGCTGTATCCAGTTCTGGGTCTCTAACTACAAGGACATTGAGGTCCTGGACATGTCCAGTGAAGGGCAACCAGGCTGGTGAAGGGGTTGGATGGCAAATCTTATGAGGAGCGGCTGAGGGAGCTGAAGTAGTTTAATCTGGAGAAGAGGAGGCTAAGGGGAGACCTTGCCACTACCTACAATTTCCTGAAAGGAGGCTGTAGAGAGGTGGGTGATGGTCTCTTCTGCTAAGTGACAGGACAAGGGGAAATGGCCTTAAGCTGCACCAGGGCAGGTTCAGATTAGGTATAAGGAAAAAGTTATTCACTGAAAGAGTTGTTGGGGTGTGGAACAGGCTGCCTGGGGAGGTGGCTGAGTCACCATCCCTTAGTGTATTTAATGGACAGGTAGATGAGGTGCTCAGGGATATGGTTTAGGAGAGGACAGGTATGTTTGGACTCGATGATCTTAAAGGTCTTTTCCAACACAGTCATTCTGTGATTCTGTGATTCTGTGACAGCCTGGTGTCGATCATGGTTGCCAGCCATAAATCACTCACGTGGCCTTAAGCTATGACACAAATTCATTTCTCTAGTGCCACTAATTCAGGTATTGACAGTAAATGGGGAATATCTGGGTATTTTTTAGCTCTGTGAGATCCATAACTACATGAGAAAATCATAGCTCAGGAACAAAGCTTAGAAACAAAAATTTCAAAATTAAGCGCCATCCTATATCTCAGAGAGATTTTTTAATGAGGTTGCATTGTTATGATTTAAATGTGTGTTTTATACACAATAACACATGCCACTTACTATGTATGTGCTTGCTCACATGTGCAGGTATACATCTGTATATATTAAATTAATTCACATAAATAAATATATATAAATAAATATTTGAGGTCAGAACCATCTTTTTTGTTCATGCCAATACAGTTCCAAGCATGGAAGAGTTGTCAGGCCACTAGCTCCTACATGTGATCACAACACCAATATTAAATACTAGTAATGACTGACTCTTTCAGAGAGCAGAACAGTGCTAACATCTGAACCACCTTTTATTTTCCCATTCAAAGTAATTTATATTTTTATCCTTTATACATGCACAAAGATTTGTTTTAATTCAGCTTTCTCTTGTAACTGGCTGCCTCTTCACATTCCTCCCTACCTGTCTTTTGGTTGTTGGTTTTTGTTTTTCCTCTCCCCTCTTAATCAAAATTAGAAAGAGATTGTGTCTGTCTGTTAAAAAAAAAAAAAAAAAGGAGTTTGGCTAAAAATAGTTCCCCAAGCCAGGATATATTACAGCAAACTGCTTTTGCCTCTGGATGTTACTGGAGTTTCCTTTGTTGTCTTGTTTGATTGTTTCATTTATATGGCAGGTTAGACAACAGCAGACTCCTGTTATTGCCTTTTCTTAGTGGTGAATTTTATTTATTTATTTTTTTAAGGCTTGGAGCCCCTGAGGACAGTCACTCCCTAACCACAGCTGGTGACAGGAGGAGGGTTTTCGACGTTCGATACTTAGAGCTGAGAGCTGACTGGTGAGAAGATTAACAGCAACGCTATTAAGTAGGATACACTGTCTCCATTTTTAAATTGCCTAGGCCTTTAATAAAAGAAAGAGAGAGAGAGGAGAGGGAGACAGAGAGAAGTCTTAACAGTATAACATCTTCTGTATGTTCACAATCCATTTTGCCAGATGCTAAATTACTTTCTTTCCCTTCCCCCCACCATGCACCCACCCCACTTTCTCTGCATCTGGTGTCTTATGATGCGTCTCTCTGCTTAGAGAGAAGCCCTTGAATCAAACTGCAGAGGTGCTTCTTTAAAAGGGAAGATTAGTGACCCAAGTTTCAGTGATAAGGTGTGGCTATGTGAATCCAAATTTCTAAGTCCTTTGGCTGTTTTAGAAAGTTATTTTTTGTTGGGTTGTTTGGGTTTTTTCCAGGAAACTTTGCATCATTAGCTGCATTCTGGACTCCCATTAGTCTTCTGGCTAATGTCGTCAGAGCAGGAAATGAGGATGAGCAGGTCTCTAAGGTGGAAAAGAGGATTTTGAGACACTAAACTTTTTTAGGGCAATCAAATAGATTACTCAAGATATATATATGATGCTGGGTCCAAAGACTTACATGAGAACATGGTAAGGACTGGAAAAGGTGACAGACTAGCAACTTGTGTCCCTGAACACTGGACTCTAAGCATATGCTAATCCAATGGGATTATGTACAGGTTCCAAGTTTGTCTGATGTGCATAAATCAGAAATGTTAGTGTTAAGGAAATATGGGAAAGTAGGAGCCATTTTGCCATAGGATGTGTGGGTGACTTTACAGGTCATGAGATGCTCAACTCCCACCTTCTTATAGGGCATTTCATATTTCACTGATATATGATGGAGAATCTTCTGACTACATTCAAACTAAACAGTTCCTGAGCATGCTCCTGTACACTAGACCTTGGTTACTTATACTGCTAAATTGTTCTTCCTCCAGCTAGCTGTGACCTCAAAAATGCTTAGGCACACCTTTGGAGGTTATCACAAACCTGGCATCATTCCCAGAAGACAGTCTGGTGGTGGACATCTTCCAACACTTCAGGCTCTCTAAATCCATATTATTGCTTGTGACACCAAAACTTTTGCAACATGGGACCCTCCTGACTTCTGTAAGGTTATATAGGTGAAGCCTGCAGTGAAGCTCAGATATCTGCCTCAAGACTTTAGGAATGATAATTTGGCTGGCACAGATTGTCAGGTGCATCCAGAAAGCAGCTTTTAGGTGAGAGTTAAGACCCAAGTCACATTTAGCATCACATCCTTCTCTGTGTGGCTGTGTTGTATTAGAAACAAGAATAAAACTTTTGATTTGACTTAATAACAACAGCAGCAATCCAAAAGTAATTCTGTTCATATTTCCACCCTCTAATACCGCCAATATTTGAGTAACTTCACTGACCACCACTAAAACTGATTTTTTTCAAGCCCTACATAAACCCTGTTAAGAACAACATGATTGATTGCATTTCAGATACTCAGAACTACAATTTCTTCCTCTCTGCATACTGTCAGTTAATATTATTATTGATTAGGTCCTGTCATAGTTACTGGCAGCAATCCTGAACATCTATTCAGCCATCTACAGAAAAGGAAGAGAGGTTCACAGCTTAACCTATATTTCCCTGCAAAATTTTCAGTGGACAATTTCTTGCTTTTTCCCCATGGGATATAAACTACTCTTTAAAAATTAGAAGCTGATAAAAAATATTTTCTACGTGAAATCTGTTTTTCAAAAGGAGCATATAGATTTTTCTTGGTGTTGCTCCATTTCAGAATGTTCCCACCCTGAAAATTTGAATGAAAAGTACATTTATTTTGCTTTCCTCATCTTTGTTGCTCTAATGACAGTTGGAAAATGGAAGAGAGACTCCTATATTTATTCATATACTGACATTAGCCCACTAAAAAAAAAAAAACCAAAATCCAAACCCAAACCAAAGCTACCACACAAAAAAAAAAAAAAAACCCGCAACAAAAAACATAAAACAACCCAGGATTTCTGAAGTGGAAATTTCAAAGGGGGATGTTCTAACAGAAACCCATTCATCTTTTCATGTTGGCTTTACTACAAACCAATGTGGAGTCACACCCCAGCCCTGCAAGTACTGACACATATGACTAGTTTCAAAAAGGATGGAGATCTTCTGTCTTGAAAGGGGTGACTCTCAGGCATACAATAAAGTACATGCAAAAGTCTAAGCAGGATCAAACAACCTGAGCAGTTGCATCCTGGCATTCCTTTAGGACCAAATTTCATCATCTTCCCTTCCATCTGCTAAGTGCTTTGCTCAGCAAAAATATTATAGGTATTCCAGTCAAGTCTAGTTTCATCATGGTGTATTTGAAAGCCTTCCAGTACACCTTAGTGCAATGCGAATAACATCAATCAATTTTTGTTCTCTCAACACTCCTCTCCTGGAGGAAGTGTGAGAGTAGGGTGTGCTTTGTTTTGTAATTCTCCAAAACTGTTACACATGTGAATGTAGGGATACCTACAGGTTTGTGTTATGAAACATAAAGCAGAGACACACGCTGCTGATTTGAAAAGGAAGAAAGTGAAGTTTAGGGTGACCTTGGGTACGTTTAGGAGTTTAGTTCAGAGTTTGTAGGCTATGTCCCTACAATCAGTTTCCACTAGATTAAATATAAAATCTAAGGAAGGAACAAAGGAAAGCCTTTACGTTATAGTATCTGATGTGAAAGTAGGAATGCAGTCATTAGGTTCAAACCACAAGCCATGACTGCACTGCATCATTTTTATGTTGACGGACCATCACCTCACCCAGAGGAATAGTAAGGGGCCTCACAGAAGATTTTGTAACGTACTACCGCAGTAGCAAGGATTGCCCTGTGAAATATTATCTCAAATAATCTGATTCATAGATTCTTTGGTGACCTTAAATTCAGTATTTCCTTCCATTTAGTGTCAGAGTCTATACACTGGGGACCCAGCCTTGTCTCAAGACTAAGTCCAGAGAAAGATTTTAACACATCAGGGAAACTAAAAGGTACCACTTAAGTCACTGAGTTTAGTCCTGTGAAACTACAGTTACAGAGAGACCAAGGGAAGCAAAATAATCCACAAAGTGTTCTTCCAAATTGACAGATATACAGCACTTTACAAAAAGACTGTAAAAATTATAACTTTCTACAGAAAGAAAGCAGGAGACAGGCCATGGTTGATAGCCTGCAGTAGCAGCTCATTTCTTAGATGAGATCTCAGTGAGCTTGCAAGGAAGTTGTCCCAGGAGCAGGGACATAGACACTTGTAGGCAGTCTCACAGAAATGTCCACATCCAGTAGCCACACAAAGAGCTGGATCCAAATTTACCTTCAATCTTCAACATCATCATCTCATAGAGGTTTAGGATATGCAGGTGTACAGTCCTACTGCAGTTTGCTGGAATTTGGTGCTTGAGGATAAAATTCACTCAGATCAGTGGAGTGTACTGTTGATGTTATAAAAGCAGATGAAAAATTTGGAGCCTTCTGGGAATTATCTGGGAGGTATTTTGCATAACACAAAGAAATATTTAAGTATGGGTCCTGGTGCCTTACTATCAGTCTGCAATCAGGGAGAAGAGCTCAAATTCCTGTGTGTAATCGAAAGCTGTAATCGAAAATGGTGTGGACACAAGCAGACCTCTCAAACTTACAACAGTCCTGGGAGAGTGAACTAATAAAGCAGTGTTAGCTTGGCATCTATATACCAACATAAAAGGGGCAGGAGACCCTTTTTTCCACCAAAGACTCAAAGGCTGCTGACAGAAAGGAAGATCTAGTCAGGTTTCCAAGGCAATTTCTAGGATATGACACTTCTTATGGAAGATGCTGGCATATCATCCCTCAGTACCACCTTTCAGCCCATGCCTAAATTTACAATATGACCCATAAACAAGAATCACCAGTGAAAAGAAGATCAACAGCATGACTTTATAAAACAAAGGGAGGTAGGGAAAGGAGCCTTGTGACAAAGTCACTCCTCAGGACTCAACAGAATCTGATGAAGCCCAGCCTGCTTTAAATGACAAAAGTTGAGGGAGCTATCAGCCAGAAACAGGCTCCTCACACTGGCAGTCAGGTTCAAGCCTCTTTCCCCTTCCTCATCGAAGAGCTTTGTCCTCTTGCCAGAAGCCTGCCTGCAGGCAACATCCAGCTTTCTAATAAAGCAGCTCCTTTGTCAATGACAGTAATGATTATCTCCTACAGCTGCCCGTGGTGTTGCATTTTGTAACACAATTTGGCCGCCTTTGGCCCCGGTTAGTTCTATTTAACGTACTGCAGGGGGTTCACTGTTTGATCTCTAATTGATATAATTGACTGGGAATAATCAAGGCAGCTTTATAGATTTTTATTGATAGCTAATTTTCCTTCATCCATTGTTTAATTTGATAAGACTATAACCTAATTTATTGCCACTCTGATAGGGATCCATTACCCTTTTGACAAATGCTTCTGGGGCCCACTTGTCAGCAACTGATTTGAAAGAGCTGTTAAGCCTACAGAGCCCATCATTAGTTAATGGCAGTTTAGAAAGCTAATGGCATTATAAATTAAGATCAATAAGTACATGGAAATTACAGTTGTTCAGCAAGACACCACTATATTATTAAACAAACATAATCCTGTACCTTTGGTTAAAGCACACACAGGGAGCTTCTGAGTGAGTTTCAGAGCTGAATAAAGCCAGGTGATTAGCAAAGGAAGAGCCCTTCTCGGGTACTGGAATTGCCAGACTAATTCCTAAAGGATCTTTGGAAGAAAAGAAAGAAACCAGCGCTGCTTATTTTGCTGTATAAGCAACCCGAGGCCTCAAAACACCCTCACTCAAAACAATACCCCTCTCGCTTCCTAGTGTTTTGATCTGCTCCAACAACACTTTCAAATGCATAATAAAAATCAGCAAAGGAGAGGCTCCTGGATTTATCCCAGGGATAAAGAAAAGCAAACACGGTATCTCTCGATACTTTTACAAAGCTTCATCTCAGTTCATTGCAAGGCTTGATTGGCATTGAGTGATGTGTGATCACTTTGGGCCAAACAAGGCTGATGTGTATGTTGAGATTTTCCCCAGCAAGGCACTGTGATCTAATGAATGCAGCAAAGAAGAGGATGTCAGAAAGCTTGGGCTCAGCTTTGGCTTCACCACTGGCTATATACAGGACATTGAACAAGTGACCTAATCTCCTATATGTTATTTTTTGGGCTCAGCTTTGACAGCTACCTAGATGGAGGATTAGGCATTTGAGAGCAAGGCTGTCTCCTTCTGGGTTCAGTACAGATAAACCTGGACTTCAGGTTTGAATCTAGACCTTGAAGTAATAGAACTAATGAGGGCTGGAGCAAGCATAGGGCTGAAGGCATAAGTTAAGTGGGATAAGAGGGAGAACCATAACAAATCCAGAAATAATATATGGGTAACTTGCAGAAGATGCTCATCTTCCCAGTGACTGTGTAGGGTGCCCCTGCCAAATGCATTGCTCACCCAAGTGTGTCACTGAAATCCCTCATGGACTCCGGGTACACACTAGAAATGGACAGCTGAGACTGTCACATACCTAAGTATCTCCCCTGCCCTCTGAGATGGTCTGATATTTTCAATATGGGGATATCTGATCCTGTCTTGAATCAGATCAAGAATGTGGTCATGGCCATCGGCTCAGCTCCATGTGGAGACTCAGGGGTGTACCAGCACATATCCTAGCATCTGAGTCAGCTGGAGATGAAGTTTTGCTAGAGTGCCACTGAATCCAAAACCAGTCTGAAGCTCGGTCTGATTTTAATATAAATATCCCTCATACCTACCAGTCTTTAAAACATGAGAGCAATGTGCCACAGTCAAGCTGCCTGTGATGACTGCAGAAGAGCTCCAGCAGCAGTGAACTGATCTCATGACCTGCAGCTTGACTTTATGTCCCACTTTAGTGCTAATTGGTTGCAGTGGGCTTTTGCAAGCCTGAAATCTCTTTTTGTGCTACTTCAACTCTGATGAAAGTCCAAAGGTCTGATTGAAACAACCCTCTAATTTACTTTAGAGTAGATGAGGACAGAAGCTGGCTCTCTGCCTTCAGCGCAGCCTTTGCCCTGATCACTGTCCCCCTCTTCTGTCATCCCAACCTCATTCAGACATGACTGGTAGGTAAATCTTAGTGATCCAGTTACTAACTCCTGATGTACTGAGGTACTTCTGACTGTATAATTTCATTTTTCAGATGTTCAAGATAAAGCAAACTACTAAACTTGTCAACAGCTCATCCATATTGACCGCAAGTTTGGCTGATTTAGAGATAATCAGCTTATTGGTCAGAAAGTCTATTGGGAATATTAGTTGTTTCCTTAATGAAATAACAGCTCTTCAGTCAGAAGTTACTTAGAGTGGCCATACTAATAGCAATAGGGATTAATTACTATTATTCCATTTTTCCTGTGATTATTTTGCATGAGTTAACGGTGTATTATGTCAAAATGTTGACCAAGAAGTGAAATTTATTTCCTAAATTGAGGATCAGGTTATATTTCTCAGATATCTGAACATTAAGAGTAGGCTCTAGACAATTGTTTGAGGAAGAAGGAAAGCACGGACAGTATCTATGTTAGTATATAGTCTGAAAAAACAGGATTGGATTTGTAGATTGAAACAATCTAAGCTGCAGTCCTAACATACATGCCATTGCCATTTCAGAAGGATTTCACTTTGGCCTAGTTTGTTCCCATTTCCATTCATAGTTAGAAGATATCAGGTACACATCTAGAGTCTATCTTCTGGTTTAATTTAATTTGAAAGTAATCCTGTTTGGGCACTCTGAGACCAAATGAACTGTGATGAACTGAACTGCATTAAGTGGAGATGATCAAGAGAATAATATCAAAAGGGCACTTCAACTACCCATAAAAAATTACTGAGATACATATTGTTATTTTAGGCACTGCCAGATAGTCATCTGCTTCAAAATTACCCTCTTAAAAAGGTCTAACTCTTCCCATTGACTGTAGGAAGAGTTTAGATAACTGGATCAGGCTTAGGCATGTAATTCTTTGACACCTGTATTATAGCAGATAAATGTTCTTATTTATCTGGTAGCAGTGATGGACCCAAATCCTCTGTGGGATCTTATTGGTCAAAGCACCATAAAGCACATCTTGTGAGATACAGATGTGCCCTTGATGCTAGACATGCAAAGCAGAGCTGGAATGGGTGAAAAAAAGGGGGAAATGAAATAACTCAATCTCTCCATATGCACAATAAACAGTGCAAATATAGCATACATATAGCAAATAAACAGTGAGACTGCAGAACTGAGCTGCTTTTGAAACACACTTTCCCCAGCCCCCACCCATTGTTAGAAATTGATATTGCTCCAGTGAATCTAAGAGATTTTAATGCTAGATGCTGCTCTCAAAAGTTGTTCAGTGTCGAATTGGAACTCTGATATATGAATTTGCTCCAGATGGATCTCATATGTACAGCAGGTTAGTTTTCTCTGATGACTATTGGATGTTGACTGAGAAAAGCATATTGTTGCTGAGTTAGACTGATCTATATGTCTGGAAGAATAAAACATAGTTCCTTGTGCAGATTCCCTCACTGAGGATTCATAAGAAGCAAATTGAACAGGGTAAAAAATTGGAAATTAATTCTAACCTCATCCTCCTCTTACATCTTTGCAAATCAGAAACAACTCTACCAAAGCCTTTGAGTATGTTAAAACTCTGCATAACTCTGAGGCCCATAGAAGCTGGTAGACCAGACTCTCCATCATGTGCAAATAGGTGTCTGGCCACTGACTTCAAGTCATGTACATCCCATGCATGTCAGTAAAGCTAAGTGCCTTGGAACCTAGTGCTTTGACCAAAAGGGCATAGGCAGTGCAAAACTATCTTGGAAGATATAAAGTGAAAAATGAAGTTATCTCATCATTCCCTGTTCCTTTGTCCAGTCCTACTCAGCATAGCCCTTTGACTCAGCAATCATCTTGGGAACTGGATGTTCCTTTACTACTAGTTCTGGTGTAAAAAAGAAATTTAGGCTCCTAAAACTCAACTTAAATAGATTTTACAGCTCAGAAAACTTTGAGGCAACGTCTCTATACTTGATATATATGAGCTTCCAATCAGTGACACAGCAGTAAAATGTAAAGCCAAGGAACCTCCATCCTCTTATGCTTCTCCTGGACACAAGGCAGCAAAACTGGCCCCAAGACAGTAAAAAATATGCCCTTTCATCCCCTAATGAAACAGAGCCAAGGCAAGAGTCACAGGGAGAAGCAGGAGATGGTGGTAGAGGGAGGAACTAAACTGCCTGTGCAGTTGAAATCAGGCAGGCAAGATTGCAAGACTCATGCACAATTCTCCCCGGTCCCTAAAGTCTCTTGCGAAAAGGTAGAAATGAACTAATTTATTAGTAAAATCACATCAGAGGCAGTAATTTCATGTTAGTGAATTTACATGTAATAACATTAGATTTCAAGCCATCCATATCAGCACACTGTGGCCCTCTTGGATGATGAATGAGCTGCCTAAAGAAAGATGATGGTTTGATTGTTTTCACAGTGAACGGATCAGCATTTTAATTTCTTGCCTCTGTGTTTATTGCTTATTTGGCCCCTTGCTCAGCTTGTAAAAACTTGGCTAAATGGAAATGAATAAATGTAATTACTGCGGGTGACAGTGGTAATCTGTGTGGGTTTTTCATATTGCCTTTGCCAACGTTAATCTAATCACTAGAGAATATGTGTCACTGCACAAGTACACTGACAGAAAGCAGAGTCCTCTGTCAGTGCCAAAGATGTGGAGGCTGGAAGGAGTTCCTGCTCGTGGGGGTCTGTTGCTGGGACAAGGCTTTAGTGCACTGTCCTATAGATGATGCATGTTACCACCTTTATATATGATACAAGCTGCCCAGGACATAAAGCAATGACACAAACCAGTGCTGGAACTGAATGCAAGTTTTTCCCAAGCATTATTTTCTTTCAGATCTCTCCAAGTAGTTAGATGGTGGCTATGTGTATTATGGTCACCACTTACATGACATCTGCCCCCTACCTCTCTGTTGCTAAGTACAGCTAGCTATAATCTTATTTTATGTATAGGTGGCATGGGCTTTGATGGGCCCGTGGCTCTAGAACTGGACCACTAGATGTTTTTCATGGTTACATGTCAAAAAATGTACATCATAATAACAGAAATGTTGCCTAAGGCTTTGTTAGGCAGTGTTCTGAGGAAACAGATCTGGGGACTGAAAAGATGTGTAAATGTGAATTAGTGGAGATATTGTCGCTGTATTATTAATGGGCAACAGACATTCAAAGGGATTCATGAAATTTCTGAATATTGCTCAAGTGCAGTATTAAAGAAGAAATTCTTCCTCATGAAGGTGATGAGGCACTAGGACAAGTTACCCAGAGAAGTGGTGGCTGCCCCCTCCGTGGAGGTGTTCAAGGCCAGGTTGGATAGAGCCTTGAGCAGCCTGGTCGAGTGAAAGGTGTCCCTGCCCATGGCAGGGGGTTGGAACTTGATGATCTTTAAGGTCTCTTCCAGCCTCAATCATTATATGATTTTAAATGGAGTTTGGAATTCAGTTCCAGGTCCAAACACATGCATTAAATACACATACACTTGCATAAGTATATAGATATGAAATAGGAATCATGAAAGCACAGAATCACAGAATGTCAGTAGTTGGATCTCATGATCCAACCTCCCTGCCCGAGCAGGATCACCCAGATTAAATCACAAAGGGACACATCCAGATTGGTCTTGAACGTCTCCAGAGAAGGAGACTCCACAACCTCTTTGGCCAGCCTGTTCCAGTGCTCCATCACCCTCACCGTGAAAATGTTTTTCCTCATTTATATGGAGTTCCTTATGTTCCAGCTCGGACCCATTGCCCCTTGTCCTATCACTAGCCATCACTGAGAAGAGCCTGGCTCCATCCTCCTGAGACTCACCCTTTACATATCTATAAGCATTAATGAGGGCATGCCTCAGTATCCTCTTCTCCAGGCTAAAGAGACCCAGCTCCCTCAGCCTGTCCTCATAAGGAAGATGTTCCACTCCCTTAATCATCCTGGTGGCCCTGTGCTGGACTCTCTCAAGGAGTTGTATGTCCTTTTGGAACTGAGGGGCCCAGGACTGAACACAATACTCCAGGTGCGGTCTCAAGAGGGCAGAGTAGAGGGGGAGAAGGGCCTCTCTTGACCTAATAACCACACCCCTTCTAATACACCCCAGCATGCACAGCATGGGCAATGAGGGCACATTGTTGGCTCATGGACTTCTTGCTGTCCACCAGGACCCCCAGGTACCCCTCTTCATCGCCAGGTCTTTCTCTTCATCCTCTCTGAGATGAAGCTCTGAGTCTAACCAATAGAACTCACAGGGGGAGTCAGATGCCTATGTAGTTGCATATATAGACATATAGTGACATTTAAAATGTCCAAGAGATATCCTCTTAGGCCTGGCAGACATAAGACAGGACTTCATGAACACGTGCACTCTTCTGATGAGGTCACTGGAAGCCTGGAAGGACACCCCTCACCTGCACCTAGAAAACAGAGACTAGAGGATTATTCACCTCCCCAAAAGTAGACACCTGTTTTGGGATAAGCTGAACTGCTGTCTCAGTTCCGTAGTTTGGATGCCCATTGACTATAATGAGTGCAAAACCATGTCCCTTTATTAGGCTATTTGAGTTACCTCAGGGTACTTGAGCTGGGATCCAGCTGACAGTTTTAAATTGTTAAGGTCTCTTTTAATTTGATTCCCAATTTGAATGTTTTGAATAAGCGGGACAGTCTCAAATGTCTCCATGTGTTTATATTTGAGTAACTGTGTCTATCAGCACATCTTCCATTTTGGAATTACCTTCACTACTACTTGGAAAGACAAACATCATCACACATTCCTGACTCCTCCTCTTTCTCCCAACTTTATATGCTGAGCATGATGTCATAGTATGAAATATCCCTTTGGTCAGTTGAGGCCAGCTGTCCTGGTTGTGTCCCCTCCCAACTCCTTGTGCTCCCCCAACACACACGCTGAATAGACCTTGGTTCTGTGAGAGCATTGCCCAGCAATAACAGAAATATCTATGTGTTATTAATACGGTTTTGGCCACAAATCCAAAATTTAGCACCATACCAGCTACTCTGAAGACAATTAACTCTATCTCAGGCAAAACCAGTAGAGCTAAGAAGTGATCATCTCTGAGCCCTAACAAACTGACCTTGTTCAGTTCTAGCTGCTATAGGTCCATATGTGCTCTCATTCACTTAATATCTGAGCATCTCTCAGTTGCATGTTAAGCCTCTGAGAAGCTTTGGTTATCTGCCAGCTGTAGGAAGCAACTGGATGTCCAAAGAGTGGGTGCTTTCATCTGTGGTCATCTGTGGTCATTTTTAATGGATTAAGTGCTCTGTGTGTTGCACACAGGAGTAGGTGGAAGGAAGTTGTCTTTCACAGGAAGCAGAAAGACCCAAATAAATTCATGGGCATTTGCAATGTGCCAAGTAGAGGATTTATAGGGATTGAACAGAAAAAAAAAAAAAACAAAAAAACCCACAACAGTATTGGCCATGTGAATTTAACCTTAAAATATCAGGAAATATCAGGAAGTTTCATGCTGTGCATAATTCTTCTCTTTCCCAACATCACAAACACTGATAATGTCCTCAGTGTTGTCCAAAAACTGTATGAAAACTGGGCATGGGCCCAGGGAGATTATAATTAGAAAAGACATGAAAAGAAAGATGGAATGTTGGCACTTATTGCAAGCATAATACCAATTCAAAACCCAAGGGTACTTTGGTGAAGCAGTTCTGGGAGTTAATGGCACGTGATGCTGTTAATAACTTCTTTATCTCTTGCTTAACTCAAGTGAGATGAATAACACCCTACAAAAACTCATTCATACAAACATGATCTGTGGCTGGTTCAAGAGAGGACAGGGAGACAAAATTAATTTAATAGGTCTTTCACATCCCTAGTATCTACTATTTATCCGACCTCCTATTTCCTTTTTTGTACATAAGCATGCAAAATAACAGTCCATTTTAGAGAACTGAGAAGAAGGGGATGCACCTGCAATAGGAAATTAAACATCTCCAGGACATACTCTTCCCTGAAACCATCTGGCATTCTCTGGATGTGCAATGAAATTCTCTTGGCCTCCAGAATAACATGATCACACCCAAAGTGATCACTGGGAATGGTCCACATCTCATACTAACTCCAGGAATTAGCTAGGAAGCGGGTCAGTTCACTTGTCTTAGCTACACAAACAGCAATTCAAGCAGTTATGGACATTGCAGAGGCATTAACATAGGTGCATGAGATGATTTCTTCACAGCCAGATAACAAAAATCAACAGCAGTTCTAGGAGATGAACTTCAACCGTTTAGGAATACTTCTAGCTGTGACACTGTCTCCTTGTATCCAAGTTCAGCCTTGTACATGTCAGTGCATCTTCCTTATTTGCACCTTAGATCTGCAACTTTGTATTTCTTAACCACCCTCTTTAGAGCAATTTGCACACTCCTGCCACTCTTCTGGGTTGTATTCTGTATAGAATCATAGAATCATAGATTATCCTGACTTGGAAAGGACACATAAGGATCATCAAGTCCAACTCCTGGCTCCACACAGGGCCAGACAGGTCAGAGCATGTGACTGAGTGCATCATCCAGATGCTGCTTGACCTCAGCCAAGCTGGGTGCTGGGACCACTTCCCTGGGGAACCTGTTCCAGTGCCCAAACTCCCTCTCAGGAAAAAACCTCTTCCTGACAGCCAACCTCAACCTCCACTGTCACAGCTTCATAGTATTCCTTCGGGTTCTATCCCTGGTCACCAAAGAGAGGAGATCAGTGCCTGCCCCTTCGCTCCCCCTTGTCAGGAAGCCACAGGTCATGATGAGGTCTCCCTTCAGCTTCCACTTCTCCAGGCTGAACAGACCCAGGGACTTCAGCCTCTCCTCATAAGACTTCCCTTTCAGACCCTTTCCCACCCTCATTGCCCTCCCCTGGACAGTCTCTGATAGTTTTGCGTCCCTCTCGTACCGTGCTGCCCAAAACTGCACACTGTAGGTCAGCAGCTCCACGTGCAGCAATCAGCTTCACCACTATCACTTTGGACTTTTCTGAACATATTCCTTAGATTTCCAGTCTGAGTTCTACACTTCCCAGTGCTTTGAGGACAACAGTTACTGTGGACAGAGCCAGATGTTCATGCCTACAGCTGTGCTCGGAATTACTCCACGTAACCTCTAAAGGTTTTGCTGCTGCTTAATCTCTTCCCCAACTCTTTCACTGTGCCTCTTATGCTCACTTGGATTTGTTTGACTTACTTAGACTCTTTTGTACTTACTTCTGGCTGTTCTACACACAGTTTATGCACCAATTTAACTAAATCAGTTTAGAAACCAATTTAGTTAAATCAGTACAAACCCCTTGGGTAGAACCAGATGGAGAATACCTTTAATTGATTTAATGTGAGTCAGGGTTTTTTTAGTTGATATGCCCTATTTTCTTGTTGATATGTATCTGCAATACCCCACCATCAATATGAACATGGTGTCTCACATCTATGAAAGGGGGAATTTGACCATGAGAAAATAGGTCTGTTTGCATTCCAAAAGTATTTGAATAAAGTCTTGGTTTTCTCTTTTGCTTCTCTCTCTCCTGGTGAGCAGTTGTATTCTATGCTTAAGATAGTCCTCTATTTTTTTTCATTTTTTTTTTTTTAATATAATGATTCATTTGAAGAGGTAAGAGGAGCAGAAGGCTCTGGAGAAATGTAATGGGATATAAAGCCACCACTACAAATACAGTGCATGTCACTAGTGACTTGGAAGCTGTAACTATCCTTTGACTGAAGAAAAAGGGCTTGAAAAATGAGTCCATTTCACACTTTCACATTTTATAACCCTTACACTAGCCAGGCTGAGAAGAGAGCCTAGGACTGAACGTACAACAGGGCTGAGATGTCCTTCCTGCAGGTTCCTCCTGAGCAGAGCCTGAGAGAATTCCAGGGAAAGAGATTAACCATGCTGCCCTTGCCCCATCTCTGAGATCTTTGTATCCCACGTTCTGTCCTTCATGGGTTTTTCATTTT
Source organism: Heliornis fulica (assembly GCA_013399135.1). Lineage (NCBI taxonomy): Eukaryota > Metazoa > Chordata > Aves > Gruiformes > Heliornithidae > Heliornis > Heliornis fulica. Next base: position 555,450 of record VXBZ01010797.1, read on the forward strand.
GGTTTATGCAGGGACAGTCAGCCAAATAACTCCAAATTAATTGATGGTGGGAATTTAAATTGTATTCAGTTGGATGTAATTCTAAAAGAGCCTAAACTCTGTCTTGCTTCACCCAATGCTAAACTGAATGAAACAAAACTGAATTAAAGCCACTTTAATTCTGAATGAGAGAGTCCACACGGTGTTTTAATTTAGTTGAACTAATCCACTTCGAAAATTAATTCAGATTAATTTTCCTCAGTATCCCTGAGCAGATCTGCAGAGCTGCCTGAGGGAGTTGGGAGCAATTTCTCTGTATATGGAAACTGAACGAAATAGGCTCCGGTCCAATGGCAACTCCACAATACTGCCTTGTGTGAGCACTGTTGTTGTTCCAGAATTAAATAATCATTTCAGATTAGCTCTTGTGCTCCATGCCCTCATCCTGTCTTCCTTCAAAATAATTTCCTTAATCCCAATGACATGAGAATAGAACCATGAGATATCTAAATCCCACACTAAATTCTCATCCACAAAATTAAAGGACAGCATGGAATAGCAGTTTAGGATCTAGTTGTTTTTACAGGAAGCATTCCTTTCCAAATGAAAATAAACATGCCTTCAACCCTACTCTGAAGGGCTTTGAGCTTCAATATATCTGGGGCTAATTGGAACCCCACAAATCAGATAGAGTCAAACTAAATGTAGTGAGAAAAGTGTGTGCTAGGAAAAAAAAACAACTATCAAACCAGCTTTTAAAAGTTTCAATCCTCTGTTTTTTATTAGTGCAAGAGAAAATTTGGATATATTCTCCAAACAAGTAGTATATTGACCATATCATTTTCTTTGCATACACAGTTGCAATTAAGTCCATGCTTTTATTTCAGTTACATTTCTTCCTGTTTGGTTTTTTTTTAATTTTTAGAGATAATAAATAGTAATAATAGCTTTTCACATCTCATTTTTAGAACAGAAGAAGATTGTGGCTGTAGATTTTTCAGGATGCAAAGAAACAGATTCTTTTTGAGAAAACTAAGCCATTTAAACTTTTTGGGGTAAACTTAGGCAATGGCCTATAAAAATCCTAGAGCGTGTGAAAAACAATGATGTTCATCATTTTGTACCAACACGGTACAACTTGTGAACTCGTGATAGCATCCTCACTTTAAGGGAACCAGTTCCAGAAAATCAATAATCATGCAGTAGCTCTTGCAGAAGGACTTGCAGGCACAAACAACTTTTTTTTTTTTTTTTTTTTGCCACTGGAAAACAGATTTTACTGCTCAAATTCTTCACTAAAATAGCAACTTGAGGTCATAGTCATCAATGAAACAGGTTAAAGTGTTTCTTGCATTTTCTTCATTGCTCCCTTCTCTTAGCAACTGGATTTTAATTTGTGCACAGTATAAAATGGTCTTATTTAAAATACACCAATTTCAGATGCTTCTTGTGATCTGGATAAGGAAAAGCAACATGTTCTGCTTAGATGGTTTGGAGGGCACATTATACAAAAGGGAGCTTGTTGCAGAGAATAAACTGATGCTAGAATGTAAATTCCTCTTATCTATTAATTATCTCCTTTTGAGACCTAGCTGTTAAGAGCGGTGGGTGGAAAAATGTCTCAGGTTTGTAGATCGTCCTGTTGGTGGCAGCAGTTACAGTACATTTAATATATCAGCAAAAGTAAGAGCCTTGTTCTGGCCAGGTAACTCCAACATGCCCTTTATAGGCAGAGAGATGATCTCCACTGACAATCTCCCAAAAGCTGATGAATTTTCTGTGGCTTCATCAGTTCAGCTTAAACAGAAAAACAAGGAAAAGCAGGGGGAGAAAAAGAAAAAAAAAAACAAACAAACACCAAAATAAAACAAAAAACTGTGTCCTAAGAACACTGCAAGAGAAAATTGTGTGTAAGAGCAAGAGGTGGTAAAGCTGGGCAAATAAGATGAAGTTGAGAGCTCAGTCTGGCCCACAAAGCTGGGGAAGTGATGGGCAGTGAAAATGCGTGGGGAGAAAGGAAAGGAGACAGAGATGGGGACAGGGATCACTGAGTCCAGTGATTAAGGAGGACAGATGAAAGATTACTGCTTTCTAAGTAATTTCTTGTTGTATCACTCATAAGGATGAAGAGGAAGAGAACAGAGAAAACGAGCTGTAGGAGGAGAGGAATATCTGAGAAAAAGTGGCACAGTTTTCCAATCAGAACAAAATAATAAAAGTCGTCTCTTTCTTTTATCTCTCTCTCAAGCAGAAAAAAAGAAAGAACTCACAGAGAATAAGTAAAACTTGCTTTCCTCTTTCCTGGTTTTCTTGAGAGATCAGATTTTATTGTGGGTGCAGTCTAGAAGTATAATTTTCATACTTTGCTCTTGATTTCAGGTGTTTCTGATTTTAGCTGCAAAACTGGGGCTGCTCTGAAGAATGGCTGCCATTTTTGGGACACCCACTCTGGAAATGCAGCATCTTTAAAATAGATATGCATACAGTTAATGAAGCTGATAAACTTCCTGATGGAGACATGGAGAGAAACACTTTATCAGGGACTGCAGTGATAGAACAAGGGGGAAAAGTTTTAAACTAAAAGTGGCTATGCTTAGATTGTACATAAAGAAGAAACTTTTTATGATGAGAGTGTTCAGGGACAGGTTGGATGGGGCTTTGGGCACCCTGAGCTAGTGGAAGGTGTCCCTGCCCATGGCAGAGGTGGGACTAGATGGGCTTTGAGGTCACTTCTGACCCAAAACAGTCTGGGTTTCTATGATTGTATGATCTATAATATAGACAGAACAGAATTTGGCTTAAAGGAAGTAATTAGTTACTGCATGTCCCTCTCACTAATTTGGTGTCAGACATTTCACCATTTGCTTTTGATTTATTGGCCTCATTCATTTATAAAGGAGGCCAGTAGTCCAGTTACAATTTTTTTCTGGCATAAAGGGATCTTTCATCAGCATCTCATCTCTCAGATGTGGGACTTCCCTGTCCAGTGCAGAGACTGGAGGGAGTATGGATAATGAGGGTGATTGAGGGAACAAACACAGAATCTTGTACAGTAGGCACCAGTTTATGGATTAGGAGTGGGTCCTGATGCTTTATTGCACTGCTGAGAAACCTTCCTTTAAAATGATTTCTAATGCCAGTTTCTGCCTTGTAGGGGTAAGAGTTCACACACTGAGGACAGTACTGGAGCTCTGGAATGGAGAACGGGAAAGTACCTTGTCCCTGCAAGTTGCAAATCCTTTTGCACAGCAAGCACTCAGTGCAAGCTGTGTAAACTCACTTTTCTTAAACAAACATTCTGGAAAACAAAGAGTTTTCATCTCCAGTAAAGCTGGATTGTCTCCCTTATAAGCAGCAGTAAAGTTCCTTGGAAAAAAAAAAAAAAAAAGAGAAGAAAACAACACAGAAAAACCTCAAAGTCCCCAAGGGAAGGAATAGAAATAAACACAGTCAATGTGGAAATCAGTGTTGATTCCTGCCATCAGATTCTCACTCTGTTTGACCTCAGGAACAGCCCTGACATGTACCAGAGGACAAGGAGCAGGGAAAAAAAAAAAAAGTAGGACACGTGACACGTGCTGTGGGGACAACTGGTGTGTTTTTAAGAATCACTGTGCCTTGAAGTTGTTAAGATAAACCACCTTCTAGTAGTTATACTTAGCTATTGTTTGGATAAGAAATAGTAGCGGAATTTCTTCCAGTGTGTAAAGCTTTTAGTAAACCAAGAGCCTAAGAGAGTATCCATGTTTCTGCGATGAAAGATTTTATAGAATAATAAAACCATAGAATGATTTGGGCTGGAAGGGACCTTAAAGATCACCAAGTTTCAACACCTCTGCCATGGGCAGGGACACTTCTCACCAGACCAAGATGCTCAAGGCTCCATCCAACCTGGCCCCGAACACTTCCAGGGAGGGGGCAGCCACCACTTCCCTGGGCAACCTGTGTCAGTGACTCACCACTCTCAAAGTGAAGAATTTTGACCTAATATCCAATGTAAATCTACCCCCTTCCAATTTAAAACCATTTCCTCTCCCCCCATCCCCCTTTCTATCACTACACCCCCTTCTAAAAGGTCTCTCCCCAGCTTTCTTGTAGACCCCTTCAAGTACTGGAAAACCCCTATAAGATCTCCCTGGAGTCTTTTTTTCAAGCTCTCCTATGAAGACCAACTCTCAGACTGTCTTCATAGGAGAGCTGCTCCAGCTCTAGGATCGTTTTCATGGCCTCCTCTGGATCCCCTCCAACAGTTCCATGTCCTTCCTATGTTGGGAACTCAATAGAGAACTGGACACAACACTCAGATGAAGTCTCACAAAAATGGAGTAGAGAGAGAGAATCACAGTAGTTGCCATTATCTGATTGTTATCTGGTTGCAGGATGCTATTCTTCCATACACACCCCACCCACCCCCACCCCCACTTTCCTTGCAACTATTTCACTTTGTATAACCTCATTTACCATCCCTGGCAGAATTCCCACTGCTCTCTCCTCCCTCTCTATCTCTCACAACATTTGCAGAAGATGGACAGCCAGTTGCCACTTCTTTGTTTTTTTCCAGGAGTGCCTTCAGTGTATTCAGAGATGCAGATAGCCCTGTGATCACCAGTAAAAGAGAAGGCACACCTAACTTAATTTTGAAAGGTATCATGTCTGTATTTTCAAAGCAAAATACTCCCGTTTTATAGTTTTGCTGATTTCCAAAGGTAAAGGAAAATATCTGTCCAGCTTTACCATGAACACATATGAGAGTTTCAAATGCCAAAGTGTGGGTCAAGGCTTTCTTGTGTCTTAAACAAGCAGCTAAATGGATGAACTGAGAAGAGGAGCATCATCTGTCCCATTAGCCATCAGCTGCTTATTGCCCCAGGCAAAGACAACATATTGGGGGACTTTGTTATATTTTCTTTTTCACTTGGCTAGTTCTGTTTGAGTCAGTGGTTCAGACTAATTACTACAAAATAAATAATAAAATATGTAAGAGCCTCAGCAGGAGTGAATCTCTTCACATACAGCAAGAAGCAATTCAGATCTCCACAAACTTGCCACAGAGCCAGGAAATTCAGCAATGAAGCTAACAACAAGAACAACAAAAGCGTACTTAGCTTTGTTCTGTTTTTATTCATTTCATCAATGTCTGGACATCCTGGCAGTTATCACCTTCAATTTCAAAGTACATAAACTAGTGGTTGGTGTGCTGCCTTGGGCTTCATTTCTTGTTTTTCCACAAGTGGTAGAACATTGATGTGATGGTAGAAGAACAGCTGAAGATATTCAGACATAAATTATGCCCACTGAAATGAGTGATGATGTTATACTTGTCTAGTTTTAGTCTATGCTTAAAATTAGGTTATCAGACCAAATTTCTCCTCCAGCACTCCTTTATAGTCAATGAAGAGAAATAAGCACTTTCTGAGAGTAATTTGTCTAACGTATCTTTGATACATATTTTAAAAGGGGATCAGTCATCCTCTCCAAGTGCCTTTACTTCTCATTATTGATTTTAGAAGAAACTCTGGAGATTAACATTCTAATCTAAACACCAAAATTATCTGGTTTAAAATTAGGTAAAGAAATCTATGTGTCCAGAATTTAAGAAGGACAATGTTTTGAAGTAAGATTTTAATGCTTGAGGCATTGGTTCAAGCATGACACCCATCAGTTTTTGAAACAGAAGTGGGATTCACCTCCCATCACTCAATGTCTCTTAAGAGTTTGTCTCTGCTGTTTCAAGTACCTCCAGCTAAAACATTATTGGAACTTCTTTTTTAATAGCTATTTGACTTGTATCAAAAATGCCATTAAAGAAAATGCTCTTAACCCTATTTTAGTAGCTTCGAAGATACTGTTGTAAAAGCTCCTAGGGTTCTCTGGTAATCCTCATAGTACAATGTATCTCTGTTCCAACATTTCTAGAAGCCTGTAATGAGTCAGCAATGGGATAAATTCAGGCAAATGCTGCTTGTTTAAGTTTCTGGAAAAGTCAGCAATAATGTTATAGGACATGTCAGAAATAAGACCTTAGAGAGATTTGCACTGGGAAATATTTACCATTTGCTGTGTGGAAAAGGAGCTTAATTTATAAATTCATTGGATAAAGTAGGATATATTTGTGATAAAATACAAAGTTTCAGTAAATAATGTAAAAGTAATAATACTTTTCCTTCACTTCGTGATATTGGGCTGCATTCAGTTCCTGATAGCTTTTTTCATGACCTTGCTTTGGTGAACATTCAACATTGCTTAGATGATGCAATTCACTCTTTTAATTGTGTCTGTGCTACAAATCTCTTAGCAGAATCTCATGCCTCTCCCCACTTACATGTGATTCCTAAATACGGAATAGGTATCTTATATTGCCACAGACTTCAGCTCTAGAGACTAAATTAAAAACTGAGTGGTTATGGTGGATCATACCTCATTGCCTACCTGATATAAGACATAAATCTAGTAAGAATAGGCAGTTTGCCTCTATATATCCAAAGCTGTTGATCTCTCACAAACATAGAAGTAACCAAGGGCTTGACCATCCTGAAAAGAAGCATGACTTTGAATAACAGGGAGGGTGTTGATTTGAGAGTCTTGGCCAAGTGCCACCTAAATACAAGCCTTAGTTTTCTAAATGTTTTAGTACCAAGCTGATTACCAACAATTGCCTCATGTTGTTTGCAGCAGGAAAAAATCATATGAAGTAAGATTAGCAGACAGTTGAGGGAATTAACCTGATCATTGGAAATTAAATAGAACTTGGGCGTAGTGATGAAAGTTTGATTTCCGGCATTTATCTCGGAGGATATCACAGTTATTGGCTTTGTTAATGACTGTATTTAGCAACCCAGAATTGATGAGAACCAGATTTTTTTTTATTTTCTTTATTCATATTAGGGACAACATTCAGAAGACTGACAGGCTATTTTTTTTTCTTTTCTCAACAGTATTAATTCAATTAAAAGTGATTTGGGTTTTGTTTTGTTTTTTTTCAGAAATACAATTTAGGGGAAAACCTCAACTATTCATTTCAACACCTAGAAATTTGTGATTGAAAACTGCAAACTGATTTTCAAGCCTTAGAAAAAAAACATGCATATGTCCTTAATGTCATAAACAGTATCTATTTTGGGTCAAGAGAGCTGAAAAGGCATGCCAAGTCTCTTTAGGACCTACACCTTTGCATATGAATTAATGATCCAAAGCTAAGAATTGCTACATGGTAATATAAATCAGAACAGTTTTCTTACTCTAATCGAGTACTGATAGTGATATTAACAGTTTCTAAAAATATTTATGAAGATCTCATAATACTTTAGTAAATTTATATTCTCAGTAAATTTTTCAGTCCATCTCATCTAATTTCTTAATCACGGTTGTATGGTTGAAATCAAAATTAAATTGTATTTAGAAGATTAGAGACTTGTAAGTGTTGTCTTTACTTGCTGCTCTGCAAGCCAGAGTGGAATTTTATTATATGATATTTCTATTAAAAAAAATCTTCCAGTGAAAAGTTACAATCTCCTTTAAGCTGTGGGTTTTTTTTTAAGAATAAGGAAAGAGTATATGTAAAAATGACCAACACAGATGACATACAGGGATGAAGAAGCACAGAGAAGTGAATTTCTACAATCAGATCATTCATTTTTGAAAATGGGTGGTTTCACTTGTAACACCTTTTTAATCATCTCACTTGAGGTCTAATTCTCAGCTGAATCATTCAAATCTGGATTTATACACATAAAAGAAGCCAATGCAATGAAGATGAGGGTGATCGTAATTTGGATTTGTTCAGGACTCTTTTATGTGAAGACATGAGCCATTAAAAAAAAAATATGTCTGATTTACAGAGCTTTTAATGCACATTTGATACAAGAGAATATGAAGTGAAGACAGGGAAGTAGCAGGAGACAATGAGATGGTTTTGTCCACCAAGGCTGTATTTCTACTAGTAAACTAAACTTCTTGTGCATAACAGGTATCCCACATAGTCATCCCAGATTCCAGTTGTAGAAAAAAGCTGTCAGAGAGCAATTTTGCCCAAGCTGGATGCGCACCACTTTTGTGGAAGCCTATCTTTTTCCACTGACTACTGAGGGAGCCTACGGCAACTATGCATCTAACACAGGAGCCGAAGTTAAGCTAAATGAATGAGGACCATGATAGCCTGCATGCCAGTAAGCTACAGTCTTTGAGGGCTTAGTCCTGCCACTGTCATCAGAATCAATTATGTTCCTGAATAAATCAATTAAATGCTGGTTAACCCAAATAGAAAGAGAGAAAAAGGTCCTTTGTGAGGGGAAGATTGGAATTAAGTTTCTTTCCATAGGAAAATCATGGCTGAACTCCAAGACGTTTTATAAGTCAGATTTGTTTTTCCTTGCATGTGCTTCTGGTCCATTCATTTGCTTATTTGTTTAACGACTGTGGTGCTGCTGAGAGATGCTGGATCAATGCCTTGGGGAGCCAAAGTCTTTTATTTGTCCCCAGGCATGCTATACCCGTGTTATAACCACGCGTCTTCCCTCTGAACTGAAAGGACCACCTTTAAGGGTGAGAAAGTAGTTTAGTTTCCCCGGCCTTTTTAAACTTGCCCTTTCCTCTGCACCTACCAGAAAGGGACAGAGGGCCATTAGCGCTTATTTTTACAGACAAGGGCACCCTGTCAAGGGTTTCATTTCACATCCAAAGCTTGCTCTTAAATTTTTTTGGCCATGAAATCACACAATAGTAGGGTTTTTTTTTAAGGCAACTGCTGGCTAGACCAGCACTACTGTTTATCTCAGTCTTTTCTGACCCTATTTCAATTCAGAAAATTATAATCATCATGAAAACAATATTTTTTAAAAAGAGATAAAATATTAATGGCAACAATGTTAAGACCCATTCCACAGCATGCTTTATTTCACACTTCCTTAAGTAATTGACTGCAAACCTCAGTCAAAGTGCCAAGCTTTGTTCTTATCTAGATTCTTCTCCTTGATTTTTCTCCACTGTTAACTGTCTCGCAGATCGTTAGATAAAGTTACCCCTGCATCCTTTGTACTACTTGTGGCAGTGGAAACCACATGTAACATCCCTGACCTTCAACAGATATTTTTCAGGCAAATATTTGAAAGGACCCCATCTTTCCACACCAAGGTCTTGAAAAAGCTTTCATATGAGAGAGCGAGTGAGGCAGCAAGACTGGAAACAAAAAGAGAGAAAGCAAAGGAAAGAAGAAGAAATAGAGAAAGGGAGATAAACAGGTTTCCCAAATCATCTTTGATGAATTTTAGAGAAATTATTAAATTTTCTTTATCATTGGCTAAAGATGTTTGAAACATGGACTATTATATTAGTATGAAGTACCTATAATTAAAGCGCTTTTCTGAAAGTGGGTCCCGTGCTCTGATTGGGTTAATAGAGGGATTTGATCCTCAGACATTGAAAGAGTCCCCATTTCATCTGAAGGACAAACTCCCAGGCGTGGGAAGCAGGAGCGGAGTCATAAATGTTTTCTTTCTTGAGTGAAAACAACCTATGCTCCACCAACATTTCTTATCCTCCTCTGACATCTCTTCTTCAAAGGAGGAGAGGCTGCTTTGAAAACAATATCCTAAATCTCATGCTGGCCATGAGATAAGCATGCTCACTGTGGGTCTTTTTCAGTTTCTGAGGAAGTTCTGATTTTAAGCATGTGCTAATTCCAGCTCTCTATATGAACAGGTCTGAGGGTTTGGATATCAAGAGCAAATCTTTTGCAAACGGTGCCTGCAACATCTCATTATTAAAACTGCAAAATCAGAGCTGCTGTGCCTTCCCCTCTTAATGTACTTCTTTATTGAATGTGTCAGTAAGCATCTCCCATTTTAATATTTGATAAACATAGAGAGATAGGAGTGCTGCAAAATACTCACTACCACTCATTAACAAATCTAGGGCATCCTCAAATTATCCTGGTATGCCATCCCTCCACCTTTTCTTTTTCCAACCTTCCTTCCCCCCAAAAATAAACAAGCCAGGAAATTTGTTACAGGACATTGCTGTTATTGCTGTCATTGCTTTTTCTTCCCCCCTCCCTCCACCCAATCAGGAATGTGAAGCCAGAGGATGGTAAAGAATATTTTGCCCGGAAAAGCAACATTTTGGTTGTTCTGACTCCAACACTGCATTTTTAAAATCCGCTCCTCTGAATGTGTTATCATTAAAACTTCATGGCTATCCATTTATTTATTTATTTACTAGAAGCAACACCACCTCTCTACTCAGCAGCGGTTCCTGCCTTGCTGATTTCAGCAGCGCCTGACCCCATTTCAGTCAATTTTCCATATCCTGCCTGTCTCGTATCCGCCGAGGGAACACACTGATGCTGTGTTTATGCTAATTTTATGCTCTCTGAGTTGTGTCTGTTATTCAAAGCAGTTGAAGCAGTTATTGCCAGTAATCTTATTTCTGCGAGAGCCCCCGGGGCAGAGCAAGCCTCGGAGCCGGTCCTGCAGACCGCGTCAGAGCCATCACAGCCTGCTGGTAAATGGCAGCTCTTTCCTGCAGAATCTGATATCAGTTACTTCGCAAACACAGTAATAAAATGAAACAAATCAGATTTTCAAGTAAATAAACCAGACTTCAATGGCAACAACAATGGTCAGGACAACAGGATTTTAATAAGTGATGCTATACAGGGGGAAATATCGGAGTGCCACATCCTTTCTTCTTCCTGCTCTCCCATTGCTTCACTCCAAAATTAGCTGACTGAACCCTCGCATAATGAATGTGAAACAACAAAATAAGATACTACAGAATGGGGTCTGTTCTCCTGATCGGTAAAAAAGGGCATTCATTGAGAGCATGTATGGAAATTCCCCTGCAAAGGTGCTCTGAGCTATTGCGTTAGGTAAAAGAAGGAGAACATGGATTGTTATTCTTGTTTTTCTACTCAAAAATATCCATGGGAAACTTCTGTATTAAGGGGGAGACAGATGGTATGTACCTAGAGAGCGGTGCTGAGCTAGTGCTTAAAAGAGCTGAGAATGACTCATGGTTTAGCCACCTTTCTTGGGCACCCTGGATGTGTTATAGAATCAGAGTATCATAGAATTGTCTTGGTTGGAAGGGACCATTTAGACCATCAAGTCCAACCATCACGCTGACTTGCCATCTACCACTAGACTCTGTTCCTCAGCACCACATCTAACTGTCTTTTAAATACCTTCAGAGATGAAGACTCCACCACTTCCTGGGCAGTCCCTTCCAATGCCTGACAACCCTCTCTGGGAAAGAAGTTTTTCATAATATCCAATCTAAACCTCCCTTGGTGAAACTTGATGCCATTTCCTCTTGTTCTATCACCCCTCACTAAGGAAAAAAGGTCAGCAGCCCTCTCCACAATATCCTTATATAGGGAGAGTTCTTGAAATGCCTGTCTTCGTTTCAATAGGGCTTCCTTACATTAGCTTCTTCATTTCCTTCCTAAAAGCCAAATATACACAGAAGACAAAAAAAAAAAAGAAGATATGTTTTATTCTAAAATAGCATTTAGAGAAAAACTTGAAATTCTGCATTTTCAGATAGCCTTGGAAAGTATTTAAAATTTTGTCAGAAAGCCAATAGTATGAGAAAAAAAATTGAATTCTGACCAGTTTTCTGTTGCCAAAATGCAAACCATTTTTCTCATAAGAAACATTTCCTATAGAAAACTCCAACTTAAGAAACATTTTTCAACAAGAAGACATTTTAAATGGAACATTTTCATGTTTTTCTACTGCCATCAACAGCACTAAGCTTTTATTGTGATGCTTAAGGCCATCTTTTCAGCATACTGTGCTCTTTAGAAACTTGCCCAGTTACACTGAGTCTTCAATAGCAGCAGGAGCTCCCATATATAAATGTATATATGCATATATACATATCTGTGTACATAAATACAATATAAAACCCAGGATATAGTCTCTCTGTACTGTAGTTTCTCATCTGCCAATAGTGACTAATAATGCTTCTACTTTGTTACTCTTAAGTATTTCTTAAACTTTTCAGAGTCACTATCTTCTCTATATTAAACTTAATGAAAAGCAGAAGTTGTGCCTTGATATCACCTTCTTTATATTTTGCAGATGTGATACAAGCATTTTAAACTTTACTTTTCCCCTCGAAATCATACAGGACCAGTGGAAGTACCTAGATCACCCATGCCCACCTCCTAGAGCAACTTTGCTGATATATCCAAATTGAATTAAATTTGCCCTGGCTGTTCACTGCCGCTAAAGCCAATTCACAATGTATGGCCACATCCATTATAAGAGTTCTTGATCCCTAAAACACTGTGTGCTCACCACAAAAATCATGCTGGAAATGATTCTCAGTCCAGGAATTGTTTTTACCTCTCAGCAGTGGAGTTTCAAGGTCAGGAAAGATTACATATCTAATTTGATTAAATATCAGGGGGAAGTTCTTTATGGAGAGAGTGGTGAGGTGCTGCAACAGGCTGTCCAGAGAGGTGGTGGATGCCCCAACCCTGGAGGTGTTCAAGGCCAGGTTGGATGGGGCCCTGGGCAACCTTATCTAGCTGCAGGCCTGGAGGTTGGTGGTCCTTCCTGTCACAGGGGGGGTTGGAGCATGCTGATCCTTGGGGTCCCTTCCAACCCTGACCAATCTGTGATTCTGTGATTCTACATAGACTAGAAAAATAAGGCCTGGACTAAATGTCTAAAACAAATGATGTCTAGGAGAACTTTTCCTTGATCTCCCAGGACAGAATTTTACCATCACTCTTCTAGCTTGTCTATCAGCCCCTTGAATTTCACACCATTACCAATGTGGTGCAGTTGCCTGGGCTAGAGACACTCATCCAATCAATCCAATTGCTGCTAAATATTTTCCTCTGCCTAGGAATGAGTCTAGTTTGTACAATGTGCCATAAAGAAGAGCTGTCAAAACTACCATGGGAATGAAACACTGCATAGCTGTTTGCATCCTAAAGCAGATCTCAGAACTAGATGTATCACATTAATGGAGCTGCACTATCTGCTAAAAAGTTGCTGTACTCATTGCTAACTTGGACAGCACTGGTGCATATAGGAGACAAAATATTTTTATCCCTAAATGTTCCTATTCCTTAAGAAGAAAAATGCATAGAAAAATTATTTTCTGAAAACACTTCTACATACAGCTCCTTTAAGGTAAAAGGAGCAGCAGAGTAGTATTCTGCCTACTTCTGGAGAAATGTTCCTTCCAATAGCTGCATTTGACATGGAGGCATTTCTGCATTCATGAAATTAATGTCAGTGCATTGGATTGTTCTATAAACTTCTTAGATCAGAAAAATAT
>VXBZ01010797.1:578761-621366 GCA_013399135.1 Heliornis fulica
TTTTGCTATGCAGTGTTTCCTTTGTGAAACCTCTACAAAACTATAAACAACTTCTCGACTGCACACATCAAACACAGCAGCAGTATCAGTCCTGGAATAAAAGCACCCTCTTCTTATTTAAAGCTTTGTGTCTATGCAGCACAATAACATTAGCTCCTTTATAAGACCTTTATCCCAATAAAAATAATCTTTAGTTATAATCTAGCACGATGACAAGCTGTTTTCAGTCACCAGCTGTCAGAAAACAAACTCTGTCTGATAAATACAGCCTCTTTCCTTAAATATATTTTTTAGTCTTACAATAAAATGTACCTCATTTGTCTAAACTTGATCAACTGATCGTGCAATATAAGGGATCTGTCCTCTTATTTTATTTATCATCTCCTGAATCTTCATCTCATTAGCCAACTGGCTGAGTACTAACTTTTAGATTACTTTTGTATTTATAGATAAAACATTGCTACAATAGTATCAGGACAAAACCTGATCTCTCTGTGGCCAGACTAGAAACAGACCTGCTCAGCAGCAACTTCTATAAATATATTTTGAGGCTGTCAGACTATTTTTAATCCACTTAAGGTGCACAAACATTAATTTTGTAGGTTTTTTTTCTAATTTCATAATCAAAATGTCACGGCATACCAAGTCAAATGCTTCACAGATGCCTATTGCTTGAATACAGCTATCTTTATCAAGCGAACTTGTAATCTCATCAGAAAAAGAGCTGTCAATTTAGTTTGACAGGACCTATTTTCCATAAGCCCATGTTGACTGGCATTCACTAGATGTCCCTTCTTTATATCTAAGGATGGGGGACTCTAGGGTATGTGGGTTTTCCACCGTGTATATAACTGCAGCTTCAAATTCAAGCACCAATTGTCAACTTGTCTCCTGGAGTCTATGGCAGTCTGAAATGGCCCTGAAGTTATTTTATGCTTTGCTCTCTCCAAATCAAGACTGTCCTGTCTAGAAATCCAAGGAGGCCTTTCTCAGTCTCTATATAAATAATTCTTTCATACAGCCAACATTATTAGTCATAGTGTGCAATTGGTTCTGTATTAGAATAGTAAAGAAGCCCACTGGCAGTGTGAAATGACTGATCTCCGGTGTGGATGTATCTAGAGCGCTGAGTCCCAACAGCCGTCTACCTTCAGGCATGGGAGAATTTAAGTTGGTGAGGCGGAGGAGGGATTGGTGATATTAGGGAAGCTGACAGTTTGCGTGACATGACAGCTCTCCTGCTCGGACTACACTTTCCTTTCCCTTATTTTGTTTAACCCTCAGCACCTTGCAAGTGAAACGGTCTAGGTACACTTTTTTGTTTATCTCTATTTCTATATTTCTATTTCTATTTCTATTTCTATTTCTATTTCTATTTCTATTTCTATTTCTATTTCTATTTCTTTCTATTTCTATGCCTACTTCTACCTCTACCTCCCTCTATCTCTCTCTCTATATCTACCTCTACCTCCATCTCATCATTATCACTGTTACTATTATCACTTTTACTCTTCTGTTTAAGGGTGGTTTCAATGGCAACTGGGATGCCAAGATTCAACTGCATTTGGAAAATAATTAATTAGAAACAGCCACAGTGCTTAGGACCCTGAAGCCTGAGTGGGCAAAGTGGACTGAGGAAGGGAGAAAAGATGCATTTGCATTCTCATTTTGCACATGAGGAGCTGAGGGGCAGAGACATTAAATGAGTGGCCTAAGGTCAGAGAGGGGAATTTGTGGCAGGATGCAGACTTAAACGGAGGAGAGTTAATATCCAACCTAACACATAGGCTGCAAATCCTGTTCTGCATTGCTTTTTCAGTGTCACCTGTCTCCATCTTCCTCTCGGAAACAGGCTTGACAACGGAAATGGTGTAGCGACTTTGTCTGAGGACAGAGAGCCAAGCAAAATGGGTGCTTTTGATGATTTCTTTTCTACTTGTCCCTAGTGCAAACTTTAGTGAGTTGCTTAACTCTTTCCTGCTTCATGTCATCTTTCCCTGTGTCGTGGACAATAGCATAACTTTTCTCCAAAAGGGGTTAGGAAAAGTAGTGATTAGGAATGGCAGTAGATTACTACTTCTATTGGAAGGGAAAACCTGAATTTAGAAAGAAATAGCAGAGATATTATTTAAAATTGTGAAAACATTTTTCCCAGAGTTTGTGGTGACTGCAGAATCTTTCAGCCCTCTTGCAATGAAGTGCTGAAGGCAATTCTTGCTGGATTTTCAAGATGGGAACCTTGGCTGTCTCTGCAGTTAACTCCCAGGATCATGAGATGGCTGCAGCCCTAAATCTCTGTAAGCTTTTAGAGGCTTCCTCAGGTAGGGGAACAAGGAAATTCCAGCACCCTCATCTCCAAGACAAGGTGGTACTGAATGAGTTTCTGCTAAGAGGAACAAATACAGAGTAGGGGACTAATTTCAGAAGGAAAAATCACCACAGAACATTTACTTATACATTATCTGTTCTTTACCCATCAGAAAATAACTCAAGACTGACCAGTGAAAGATCCCACTGGAAGTAGAGAGTGCACAGCCAGATACAGCTGAAATGCCTGCTTGACAAGGCTAGAATCTATCAGCTCATCGAAGCTACCCAGTAAACACCTGCAGAGACACAACCACTTCCAGATGGTCATTCAGCCCATACTGCTATGCCTGTGTACGAAAACTGAACGGAAGCACCCCTCTGAGTGCATATCTGACTATAATAACTGCATGCAAGGGAGAATTAGAATTCACCAGAGATCTAGCTTTTAATAATTAGGGGTAATGAGTGTAGAGAAAAGTTAGGTGGTCTTGGTTTTTCTCCTCCACTGAATGTCTCAGAGAGCAATGGTCTGGTGCTTCCAACATCAGACACTAAGATGAAGAGCTGGTTAATCAGTGACTTTGATAAGAATATTCTCCAGTGCCACCTCTTGAGACTAAAGGAAGATTTGTTTTGTATTCAGGGTGTATTTCATATATGTATTGTCTCTGTCTTAACTTCATTGTCTACACAGCCTGGACGAACACAAATAAACGTCTTCCCAGATACCAGAAGAAATTAATTGTTTTATCCTCTGTCTGTGAATATCAAGGAATTCAAGTCAACCATGACTTTGCCCAGCAACCAGAAGCTTTGAATTAAAAGCTTGCTTTTCTGACAGTTTAACCTCTCACAGTGGACCAAGACTCTGATCCTCAGAGAAATAAAGGTATTAGGACCCACACTGAAGAACTTCTGATGCCATTCACTTGGGAATAGTGTTTCAGACTTCAGTATATCGTATAATTTACCATGCAATTTTACATTAAACAAGTGGATACTGAATCATCCTCAGACTAGTAAGCTCCTAAGCCCAGTGGTGGACATGAAGATAAAAAGTCCCGATGGGCAAGTCTGAAAAGCGAGTTGCAATTTATGCTTCAGCTAATCATCGTTACTGTGTCTGAAAACAAGAAGAAAGCACGAGGCATAACAGAATGAAATACAGCATCCCTCTCCCTGCAATGCACATCTTTTCTCTGGGATTAAAATAGGGTTTGCATTTTAAATTTTCATTTACTAAACAGAAAAATATTTTACTAGGAGGGAATGGTATTAAGGAGAAATGAATTGTGTGCCCTCAGGCCTGGTGAAGACAGGATTTGATTTGCTGTGTTAGGCTGGAATCTGGATTGATACACAGAGATGAGAAGGTGTTTAATAAAATTTACATTTCATTTTCTCACTTGACACCAGTCTCCTGTCACTCACGGAATGAAGGGAATACGACAAATAACTTTTGTCAGCACCTAGGCATGGAGAGATGGTCGAGGGGGGAGGGAGAGCAGGGGTGGGATATTTTTAGCATTGTTCCCTTTGACGGCTGTGAAACTGTGTCTTGGGCACCGGCTTCCTCTTTAATATACTTCGGACCAGAGAGGTGTATCAAGAAGTAAAGCACAAATTAATCCAACCAGACCTAAACCGTCCCTGGGGATAGGCAAATGACCTACTGGGAGATGAATGAGATGACCTACACCCAAAGCAGGGGAGCATTTCAGCGCATGCTCCACGCTCAGCTTGCCTGTCGCTGCGGTCTCTGACAAACACAGTCTTATCTGGATTGAGTCCCTCTTCCACAGTGCTGCTGCAGGGATCCTTTCCCACACCACTGTTTTGGCCATGTCATCTGTTTCTGTTCGTCTTTCCCTACTGTTCCCAAATTAAAGTGGTTTGGTTTAGTATTAAAACTTTCATTGCTAATTGTTTTCCAATTTAGGTTTCTAATCAAGGAAACAAGATCCAGGATCTAAGCAGCCCAGTCTCACTTCACACTCAGAGAAAATTCATACCTCAGAGAAACTGTTTTTCCCAGAGAAAACTGAATCCCTCTCTGAAAACACCAGTTACCTTCTATTGAGGAGCACAGAGCTATCACAGGGTGACTATGCTCTTAACTCACACACCTACATGCACAAGGTTTAACTCCAAAAATCCAGAGGGAAGGAGGTCTTTTGCAGGATGACTGAGTATATATATTCTTCTTCTCTTCTGTTCCTGTTTGGTACTACTCCCTATTTTTTTCAGCTGAATTGTATGTCAGATCCCTGCATCCCACAGTACTCCAACAGAACTTGGATAAGAGGTAAGTGTGATGAAGAATGTGTGAGACATCTAGAAAAGCAAGGTTAAAAAGTATTACTCCCTTTTTGTCAGGTAATAAGTCAGAGCATTTAAAATAAAAGCAGTAATAAACTGCTTTATCAACTAGAGATAATGAAGTGTAACAAGGATGTCATGTTGCACTTTCAGAAAATGTTGAATCACTGAATCACAAAATGTTAGGGGTTGAAAGGGACCTCAAAATATCATCTATTCCAACCCCCCTACCAGAGTAGGATCACTTAGATTAGGTCACACAGGAACATGTCCCAGTGGGTTTTGAATGTCTCCAGAGAAGGAGACTCCACAACCTCTCTGGGAAGCCTGTTCCAGTGCTCTGACAGCTTCACAGTGAAAAAGTTGTTCTTTATGTTCACATGGGACCTCCTAAGCTCCAGTTTGGACATATTGGCCCTTGTCCTATCACTGGCCAACACTGAGAAAAGCCTGGCTCCATCCCCCTGACATGCACTCTTTACATATAAATAAACATTAATGGGGTCACCCTCCAAGCTAAAGAGATCCAGCCTGTCCCCAGGCTGAGGAAGATGTACCACTCCATCATTTTTGTGACCCTGCACTGGACACTTCCAAGGAGTTGAGAGAGTATGTCCATCTAAGAGCCTTTAGGAAAAAACACCATTCACAGAAGTCTCTTCTTGCTTCAAAGAAAATCAAAGCAAGGTACATTTTGTATTTGCCTTTCACTTATATTCTGCCCAAATATCCTAGTATGAATGTCTGGTCCAATACAATACAGAAATTATTCAGAGGTTTATGTAGAGTATCTGAAATCTTCTGCTATGGTCTTTGTTAATACCTGAAATTGAGCTAGGTTCATCACTCACAGGACTAATTTTTTTCAGTTAACATGTGAGGAAAAACTTTGAATTGAAACATCAGAAGAAAAGGTGACAGCATGCTGGGAGCACTATAGGAGGAAATGATTCACTGAGCTGGAGACCAAGAGAGAGGAACAGATGCTCAGAGTCAGATTTTTCTTTCACCCCATCTTCCAGTTTCCTTGGGTATTTTTTGCTAAAATTGTCACCTTGAGCATAAAGCTAAAGTGAGTAATGTATAATATTATTTTTTGCTAATTTAAGAGAATTATGTGTTTTGTTTCTTTCCTTCTTCCCTAGTCCTTTTATTCTTTGTTGATCAAAAAGTGAAAGAAAAGAGGATAAGAAAAAGAAAGAAAGAAAGAAAGAAAGAAAGAAAGAAAGAAAGAAAGAAAGAAAGAAAGAAAGAAAGAAAGAAAGAAAGAAAGAAAGAAAGAAAGAAAGAAAGAAAAGAAACCAAAAGAGCAAAGAAAGTATCTCCCCAAATGACCTTCCATCAAAAAGCTTTCAACTTCCAGTTTAAAAAATAAAACATTTTCTCTCTCTGTCCTTTATGAAAAACTCACTAATGGAACTTTTACTCTATTTTCCTCTAATTCTTTGAAAATTGAAAGTTTTGAAATGTTTTGATGAGACAGTAGCAGATTGTTGGTAGCTTCTTGGCGTCTCCAGACCTGCAAACACACATACAGGTTAGTCAGTGAAATGCACTATGATATGAACTACAGGTGCTTCCTAGGTTGACCTCAAGTTCCTAGGAACTTCACTGTCCCTCACTGCAGCCTCAAGCTCTGCTTATCTTTTAGCATGGCAACTGATATATGAAGTCTTGTATCTCAGGTAGCACCTACCCACTATCCCACCCCTCAAAAGTACACTCTTTTTATATATCAGAGACATCCTGGTGCAGACACCCTTTACTGGTGTGTAACCTGCAGCTTTCCTCATGCAGTGAAGGTTTCTCTGGCAGTTTCTGGACAACTAGAGATTTGGATTTTTTTGTGTAATTTCACTCTTAATACAATTATTTGTTGCAGAATCAGAAGCTCGATAGAAGTCTTCTGACTGGACACTTGCCTCCTTTATTTGCCATTTTACCTCTCATCCTATAGAAATAAATGTCACAATAAATGTAATAATAAATAGGGATTGGGAGTTATACCATATAGAGATGATGAAAGGGTTTATAATCTCATTGCTGTTATTTGGTTTTTCTCTCTCCTTTTTTTTTTTTTTAATTTTGTCTTAGGCACACAATTCCTTCAACCCAGACTGTAATTAATTTTACTACATCACCAGTTATCTCTGCTCCCTAACCAGGCTTGTCATTTTAATTTTTCACAGGCTTTCTTTTTTCTATCCATGTGCCTGTTCCTGTATCTTTGTGAAGTCTCATCAACTCTGGCCCAAAGCCCTAGGCAAATTTGTCTGTAATGCACTCCTCTACTTCAGACATAAGAGGGAAAAATACCATTTCCACAAAATGGGGCAGGGTGGGGTGGTGGGGAGAAGTGGGAAGAATAATTTTGACCATACATTGTCTAGGAATTCAAACAAGCCTGGAGTTTGGTTAGAAATAAGGCATCCTTTCAAGCTACACTCTAATTTATACCAATAAAGGAGCTCAAGAGCTATTGGAGATGGGACTACAGAGAAAGGTTAGCGGGTGAAAACCCCAAACACTGCAAACTTAGTGAAATTTTTGCCATTGGCTGCACTGGAGACAAACTGGTCAAGTGACACTGGCATTTAACATGACTGCCAAGAAAGACTCAGAGTCTGGGAGGATGGATCTACACAGGCAGATGCAGAGACTTCTTACACTCATTTTACCTGCACTTTGAAGGCTTCATGGGTGTTCAGTGTGGGGTGGTGAGCATCTTGCTGTGCCAAGTAGATTTACTGAAGGGGTTTAGTGTCCTTTGCAGAGCTGGCCTGGATTTTTTTTTTCAGCTGAAGTCCCTGTAGCTGGACCAGAAGTCTTTAATAACTTCTATCAAGGCACCCCATCCCTCAGGGGTAACCCACATATTACACTGTAGATTCTTCCTCTGGCTCCTTCTACTCCATCTCTACTCTGTTTTGTCCTCACTCTGACTTTTGGAATGGGTACTGTCTTCCAGTCTCCATGGAGTGGAGACTTTCAGGACCAGACTGGTCCAGTATGAGCCCCCTGGAGTCACAAGTGCCCCACAGCAAACCTGTTCCAGCATGGGGTCCTCTCTCCACGGGCTTCAGGTCCTGGCAGGAGCTTGCTCCAGCACAGGCTTTCAACAAGATCACAGCCTCCTTTGGGTGCCTTCATCTGCTCCAGAGTGGAGACCTCCACGTGGAATCTCTGCTCCTCATCATACTCCATGGGCTGCAGGGTACAGTCTGCCTCACTATGGTCTCCGGGAACTTCAGAGGAATCTCTGTTCCAGTACCTGGACCACCTACTCTGCTACTTCTGTACTGATCTTGGTGTCTTCAGAGTTTCTCACATCTTCTCACCCCTTTCTGTCTTTGTAATTGCTCTTGATGGGGTTTTTCTTTTCCCCTCTTACCTCTGTTACCTCAGAGGTGCTACCATCATCACTGATGGTCTCGGCCTTGGTGTATGGTGGGTCCATCTTGGAGACATCTAGCATTGGCTCTTTCAGACATAGGAGAAACTTTGAGGAGCTTCTCACAAAAGCCACCCTTGAGCCCCCTGCTACCAAAACATGGCCATGCAAACCCAATACAAGCAGGATCACCAAATGTACTGATAGCAAGCCTGATGACATGCAGATGCCACACAGGCCAACCTGGTATTTGAACTGTTGTAGAATGAACCTTTTGGCTTGGGACATGAGATGTGTTGTGTTCTCTTTCTTTCCTTTGTCCAGGGCACCCTGGAGCAGTTCGGGTATGTCTGTTCGTTTAACCATATGCTTCCTGTAATTGTGAGAAGGTGTTTTAACTTTTGCCTTGCCTGCCTAGATGGAAATGTTTTCAAAATAAATCTGGTTCTCCATCAGTCAGGAAGCAGTAGGATCCCATTTAACTCAACTGCTGTTCCACTAAGTCTAAACAATGCGTTTAGAAAACATATCGACTCATGTCTTATCAAGTTCTTCAACCACTAAGTCTCCGTCACATCTTTCTCTCTGATCACTAGAGCGATTATTTTTTTTTTCTGATGCACAATATCCCCTAAATTTCTTACTTATTCAGGATTCACTTCATGCTTGCACTTTCATCATGTTTTATTTCCTTGTCTATCCTATTCTTTCCCATGACCCACCACAGCACTGTGGGAAATCAAGAATGCTACAAAGATTTTTTAGCCCTGTTTATTCCATTAGAGGTCTAGACATGCAAGACATTATTTATTCTGTAAACAAAGTATGGATAAATGCAAGGATTATGAATCAAAAGATTAATTAAAGCTCTTAACTGTTTCCAGTATGTCTGCTTCTTTCCCCAAAAAGAAGCCTCTATTGCATAATTTTGCATATCATTTACATTTGATATTATTTGCATACAGGCCAACATTTGTAATTATATAATATTTCCTTTCACACTTCCTGGCAGTGTGAAATAAGAGTCATTTACTAGGTGTAGAACCACTCAAGTGTACTGGAGTTCAGGGGATACAGGGCTTGTGTTCCTGCACAGAGGAAAGGATCATTTACCTTGTGAAAGCATCTAAACCTGGGCATCAGCTGTGGAGAAAAGGAAGGGTCTCCAAACATTACACCAAACCTGGATGACTTTGCAAGGTATATCTTCTTATTCAGATTGTGAATCACAAAATCATATAATGTGTTAGGTTGGAAGGGACATTTAAAGGCTATCTACCCCTTGTCCTATCACTCAATGCCCTCGTGAACAGTTCTTCCCCTGCTTTCTTACAGGCACCTTTCAGGGACTGGCAGGCTGCTAGAAGGTCCCCCTGGAGCCTTCTCTTCTCCAGGCTGAACAAGCTCAGCTCTCTCAGCTGATCTTCACAGAAGAGGTGCTCCAGCACTTGGAACATTTTTGTGGCCTCCTCTGGACACACTCCAACAAATCTGTCCTTCTTGTGTGGAAGGCTTCAGAGCTGGACATGAAGATTAGGGATCTACCAGGTTGATATTTTGGCTTTTGTAGAAAAAAATGTAAGAAATTGCTTTTCCATAATGTAGAAGCCTGGCTCACCTTGGAATCAGTCTCATTTCACCAGAAAAATGATGCTTATAGACACGATATAGTGCAGGAGTCAATGCTGGTGAATATATTTTCGTGCACAGAGAACTGTGTAGTTCACTGACCAGAATCTGCCGTTTAACTCCTTCAGCTTGAAGCAGTTTGTGGCTATAGGTTTGTTGGTTTGCTTTTTTTTTCAAGTCATGGTTTCTTTCCTTCTCTTCCATGGCTGATCTGGGCAGAAACTTCACCTTCCTGCTTAAGTATTTTCTTGCAAAGGACTATACATTTTACCTTGTGCCACCAGGCCACCTTGCAACCAAGAATTTTATGGTACAGAGCGGGCATAATAAAGTCCCTCATCTTTCAGCTCAGTAAAGCAAAACTCAGAGGAATTCTCTGAGCAAATGAACACCACCAGCATTATTATTATTACTATTGTAATTCATAAAGAGTAGTGTTCATAACAAGCCAGTGATTTCTGTTAGAAAACAATGACATGGTGAAGATTTAACTCAGAAAAATCCTTTAATAAAAAAAAAAACAAAAACAAACAACCAAGAAAACAAACACAGATTTAACTAGGGTGGAATAGAATCATTTACTCAAGGCACAATGAGATGGAAGTTGAATACACGTTTTGTTTTCCTCATGAACAGAAAGGTTTTGTGCATACATTGAGGTTCTTTGAGTGCAAGAAATAGGAAAATTCCTATATATGAGTATATATATGCATACATAGCAATCAGCACTGCTCTGGACGCTAAGACTAAATCCATGCTAGTATATTAAAGTGTCAGAAATCCGATCATCTCCTCTGTTGAATTCATAGGGTAGTCCCTGTAACCTGAAAGCTGACCTAGGTAGCCTCCAAGTACACCCCTAAAAAACTCTTGGAGAGAGTTTTAGATTTAACTATTGTCAACAGGCAGTTTGGATTAATGCCTACAAATATCTAAAGGGTGGGTGTCCAGAGTATGGGGCTGGACTCTTCTCAGTGGTGTGCAGTGACAGGACAAGGTGGAAAAGGTGCAATGGCAACAGTGGAACATGAGAAGGCCAATCCCAACATGAGGAAAAACTTCACTCTGTGGGTGCCCGAGCACTGGGAGAGGCAGCCCAGAGAGGTTGGGGAGTCTTCTTCTCTGGAGACATTCAAAACCCACCTGGACATAATCCTTTGTAACCTGCTCTTGGTGATCCGGCTTCAGCAGGAGTTTGGACTGGATGATCTCCAGAGGTCCCTCCCAATCCCTATCATTCTGGGATTCTGTGAAGCTGTGGATGCACCCACCCTGTTTTGGAAGCTAAGAAAGGTCAATTTTGTACACATGGCTGGAGTCTTCTGATTGGTTGCAGAGACAGGAAGGGGATTCATTCGTACATGTGCAGCATGGCTGTCTGGTTCCACATGTGCATGTTTTCTCTAACAGCAGAGACAAAAGACTCAGCTTCACAATGACTGCTAGCCAGGCAAAGCTTGCTCTGTCAGTGGCCCACCACCTCACATCATTACTTCTCTTAGATTTCTGCTGCTACCACAGCAGTATGCTCTCCAACATCATTCTGAGGTTTTGGCATCTTTTTGGACTTCTGTATTTCCTTATTGTAGACACCTGAAGGCTGGGGGACATCTTTCTGGCTGGAGCACCCTGGGATGCCTGGCTGCTGAAGTTCCAGAGAGTTGCCAGACGTTCCTCCAAATAGCTTTTGGTGACTGCCATCATTCTTCGATGAAGAAAAGGTGTCTCTGCTACCTGCATTGCACTGGACAGTGCTTGTCTTTCTCAGTGACTTGGCTTCACAGGGCTGCAAGTTCATCTGGTCCAGTTGTCCTGTGGCATGACCCACTCCAGTTCCTTCTGCATCTGTGAAAGCAAGACTTGTTTGTACTTTACAGTAAGTCCCTACCTTCACCTTCCTTGCCCTTCTATGTCCTCACTGCATGTTAAACATGAAAAAGAAGTTATTGGTGGGTAAAAAGTTTTAGGCTGGTGGAACGAAAGCTGTTAGAATGGAATAACCTGAAATGCTTTCCATAAATTATATATATCAGCCAAAACAGCTGGCTTGATACACTAACAGCTCACCGAACATTTTCCAATGCTTTTCAAGTATTTAGATAAATGGTTAATAAAAAAGTATATGGTATACAGCTGGTTAATAAGCTATGTATTGTTAAGAGTGAAAACCCAATGTAGTACTACATATATATATAAAATAAATCAACCCTCTATGAATCACACTGCAACATAAGGTAGAACTTTATTTATGAGATTTGAATTCTACTCTAAGCTGGGCTTGTAACCTGCAGTGCTATTTAAGAAATGATTTGAAAAAAATGCAAAAAATCAAAATATGTACTACACATTTTTCACATCTAAATGAAAAAATGTTTACATCTTAATAAACCAAACAGTTATCAACCACAGAAGCAGAATCACTTGTAGTGTTACAGTAGACAGCTTCTGAGTTGACAGGGTGCGCAAAATTGGCAGCCTGCTTCATTTAGATGCTGAAAACCTTTGTAAAACTCTCGCAATCCTCTCCTGAAAAGAAAATTAAATCATCCCAGACCCAAGCCTTCTATACTCATGTGGTGGTTTGACCCTGGCTGGAGGCCAGACTCCCACCAAAGCCGCTCTATCACTCCCCTCTTAGCTGGACATGTTGAGAGGCTTTGGAGTTAAGGACAGGGAGAGATCATTCTGCAATTAGCATCACAGGCACAACAGACTCAACACAGGAGAAAGCAGGAAAACTAATTTATTACACTACACTACAAATACATAAAAAAACTATAGTTAGATAATGAGAAGTACAAAGAATGACGGTGGTCATGGAGTCCAAGTTAAGGAACAATAAGATATAATACCTTAAAGGACTGGAAATTGATGCTAGGAAATATAGGCTGCTATAGGATACAGCTTTTCAGTGGTTAAGATGGTGAAACATCAGAACAAGCTACAAAGAGAAACAATATACTCCTCCACCTCCAGGTTGTTCTGTTAACCATGCATTCATTATTCAAACAAAAGTTATTTAATTCAAGACAGAGATAATTATGTGAAGCTGTGAAGATTTTTTTGTTACACCGAGGTCAGACAAGGTAAAATCTTAATCCCTTCTCCCCTGCAGTACTTCTTTATCTATACTTACAGTTTTCTTCCTCATCACCATCCTCAGCTACTTGCTCTGGGACAACAGCAAGGGCCTCTATCTCCCTTGAACTTTGCACTGTGTAAGCACCTACAGAGAAAATCTCTGTTTTTTCCAAGCTTTCAAGACATACCTGCTCCAGCAGGTGGGTTGGACTAGATGGTCTTTCAAGGTCCCTTCCAACTCCTAACATTCTGTGAATCTGTGATGCTGTGTGATTCTGTGTAATTCTTTGATTAATAATAAAGACTCCAAACAATTAATTGTATTAGAAAGGTGGGTTTTCTTATGGGGGGAACAGCTATAAAGCAGACACTAAACAAAAAGACTGCAACTTTGATTTCCCCTCTCTCTCCCCAAAACCAACATAACTTTAACTAAGGGGAAATCAAACATTAGACATTTCCAAGTCATATGTATTAAATTCACTTAAGATATTGTTATCCTTGCTTAGATTTGAACATATCGGGGACTCTTTTTGTCTTGCAACTATTCCTAAAAGACTTTAAGTGGATGGATTGCCTTTTTCCTGAGAAAAATCTTTCCATGAATTATTTACACGATGGCTCCAATCAACTGTATACCTGTCAGCCTCCCCAGCCAAAATGAAAGTTCACTATGTAAAGGTGCCAAGGGAGAATGGCAGCCTCCCACTGCGAGTTTATAGACAGAACTAAGTCAGCACGCATTATGTGTCAGAGCCAACATCAGACAGAATCAGATCCTTTGATCTCAGACCTCCACAGAAAGCTTAGATCTCAGACAAATTAGATAAAAAATGAATTTATAGCAGATATGTATCCTAAGGCACACAGCTGAACGCTGTGTTTTGGAGGAGTACAGCAAATATCAAAACACATAAACTGCAGAATTTCCTCTCTCCTCTCTCTCTCTCTGCTTTTGTGATAGATATTAATTAAAAGGAGATAAAACTCCAGCTCGCCTCTTCCTACCTCTTATGTAATCCACAGACTTTGGGAAGAAGAAATTCCCAAAACAGGGTGAATGGGTGGTTCTGCAGGGTTATCCGAGTGCCTTTACATCTGTGCTCTAAGCAGGTGAGAAAAAAAACCAAAACTACTTTAAGAACATGTCACACTTGCAGAGAGGGAAGCCAGTGCTTTATGCTGGCAGCCACATGTGCCTGAGGCTGTCTGCTTTTCAGTGACCTCAGAAGAAGTCATGTTTGATCAGCAGTTGATGAAAAACCAAGTCTTAAGGAGGTGTGAGGAAGAGGGGTGTTTGTGGCAGGGACCCTAGAGAGTAGAGGGACATATGGAGTAGGGGGTTGTGGTGGGAAAGGAGATAGTGGGGAATCGAGGGGTGCTTGCTTGGACTCACTGCTTGGAAAGCATGGCATGAAGGTCCAGTGAGGACCAGGAAATATAGCTATAGGATGAGGGGCAGTGGTTTTAAACTTGAGCAGGGTAGGTTCAGATGAGACATGAGGAAGACATTCTTCACTCTTGAGGGTGGTGAGATACTGAAACAGGTTGCCCAGATTGGTAGTGGAAGCTCCATCCCTGGAGATATTCAAGGTCAGGCTTGATGGGGCTCTGAGCAACCTGATCTAGTGATATCCCTGCTCACTGCAGGGGGTTGGACTAGGTGGCCTTTAAAGGTCCCTTCCAACTTAACACATTCTGCTATTCTACGAGTGGTGGAATTAATGAGTGGTGGCCATGCAAATGATCCCTCACTGTTTTTTCCAATCTCTAGAGTACCTTACTGCAGTCATCCACAGCCTGCAAACTTTTCCAGAGGTTTTTGAACATTGTACAGCTGCTATTGCAGCACTTAGAGACCTGGGAATGGAAAATTTCTGTTGCTCTACACATGACCAGGATACTGTGTGAATGTTTGTCCTTTCCCTAGTCCAAAAAAACTAGTTGAAATCATGAACTCATGGGGATTATGCTTCTGTCTTCAGTGGAGTTAGGTTTTCACACAATATATATCAAACAAGATAAAAATTGAAAATAGAAAAATACCAGGGAGGAGAAGGAGGATGTAGTAAAGTGATAGACCTTCTGAGAACTGAGCCATTGATGCAATACAAACCTATACTTTAAGACACCTAAATTGACTTTCTATGTCCAACTATTTAGAGCTGTGAATTATTGTCAAACTGAGTCTCACCTCCTGCTACAGGCACAGCACTTTTATCTTCTCCTTGGTTGTAGCAAGGCTGGATGTGAGCTTCATGAGGCTGTGCATGTTTATGGTGTGTCTTGGTGCTGGGCTTTGGTACATCAGCTCGTTCAGTCCTTGTTTCTGTAATGAAGCATACAGTCACATCACTCTCAATCCATCCTCAGCTCAGAGGCAATTATCAACTCAAGCAACAATATATTGTTTGGGAATTAACAGATAATCTGGAAGTGTTCTTTCTGCCCAAAAGTAGAGAGAATTGTTTTGTGTTCATACCATCTTGTGTTTTGCCATTTAGGCATCCCACCTGTTGTCTTCAGTAAATCATAATCTTTCCTTAGGCTGTCACTGTGTTCAGTCATACAAGTCATTCAGACCTTACTGCAGCAAGTCCTCTTGGTGCAGTTTAGGAGAAAGACCCTTTACCTTGTATTTCGCTAAGTTACTTGAAAGTAAAAGATTGGAGAAACTAGTGAGAAGGTCTTGAATCTGGTGGGACGTCTTTTTAACTGGGATATGTATTTCTGCCTCCATTGCGGATTATCTGTAAATTTGGCTAGGTCCCAACTTCACTTTGTGCATCTGAAAGGTCAAGTGATTGGCAATTTTTTACATACATCCAGGAGATGAAGGCGGCTGTTTGGCGAGAAAGCAGCCAACAGTTCCAGTCACAACTTTTTCTCTTCAGTTCTTCTCTCACACAAAAAAACCTCATGCCTTCTGCAGTGGGAAAGCCTCCCTGAGGTAGCTGTGTTTGTTTTAAGGTCAATGCTAAAAAGAAAGCAACCTTAAGGTAAATCAGTAGAGGTGTGGATTTGCTTGGGTAAGAACTCCAGAGATGCTGTAGCCCTCCCATGACTTCTTTGACAAACATTATTCTTGATAGTGTGATGTGAGATGTGAGCATGGCTGTGTTGTTGTAAACAGTCATAGTAAACGTAAGGCAAAACTATTTCACTGTGAGGGTGACAGAGCCCTGGGACAGGCTGCACAGAGAGGCTGTTGAGTCTCCTTCTCTGGAGACATTCAAGACCAATCTGGACATGTTCCTGTGTGATTTAATCGAGGTGATCCTGCTCAGGCAGAGGGGTTGGACTAGATGATCTTTCGAGGTCCCTTGCAACTCCTGACATTCTGTGATTCTGTGATTCTGTGATTTGTGTTAGGCTCAAAATTATATAACCCCCAAATTCCAAATTATACTGTTAATTATTGAATTTCTCAGTTTCCTCTGTATCCTGTTGTGGTCACTCTTGAGATCTGTTAAATAAAATAGGGTGTGAGAGTATACATTTTAGTGAGCATTTCCAACTTACTGCTGCTTTTGCTCTTCTTGAACCAGCAGAATGCAAGAGTGAGGATGAATGCAGAAGCTGCTGAACTCAGTACAACAACAAGGATCAAGCTGGCCTTCACTCCCATGGAGACAGGGAAGATGGTAAATGGCTGAGACAGCACAGTAAACCTAGCCCCTGAGAATTTAAAGCAATCAGAGTTTATTACAAAAGTCAATACGTGGTTTTCACAGTTAAAACAACAAGTTATAGCCTTTCAACGGTGATACTGTTAAAAATACTGCTGTGGTTTTGCAGCCCATAAGTATATCTCCACACCCAGTATCCAGCTCTGAGATCCCCAGTACAAGATAATGACATTTTGGAATGGGTCCAAAGAAAGTCATGGGCATAATCTACAAGCTGGAGCATCTCTGTGATGGAGATAGACTGAGATAGATTTGGCTTAAGGTGAGACCTTATTACAGCCTTCCAGTACCTAAAGGGGATAAGGGAGAGAGTGATAGGACAAGGGGTGGTGGGTTTAAACTGGAAGAGGGGAGATTTAGATTAGAAAGAAATCTTTCCTGGGAAGGGTGGTAAGACCCTCACATAGGGTGCCCAGAGAAGCTGTGGCTGCACCTGAATCCCATGCAGGGTTCAATGACACGCTGTATGGGACTTTGGGCTGGTGGGGGGTAGCCCTGCCCATGGCAGGGGATTGGGACTAGATGGGCTTTGAGGTCTCTTCCCACCCGGTGATTCTACCTGACATCAGGCACCAATATATCTTTAGGTCTGAGTACCAGGACAAAACCAATATGTAACAATACTTCTCCAATGTAAACTTCAGGCTTTCAGTGTTCCCTGAAGCAGAGGATACCTCTTTAACAGTTCTTAATATTTCTTCCATTAATTTGAATACTAAACCCAGAAAAGTATCTACTTGTGAGAACAAACAGATCAGCCCTGGACAGCAAACATGCATGTTCTGCCTAGAAAGACAGACAACCTGTTTGCAAAAAGAGATGTGGTAAGTCATACTTGTTTTTTTGCAGGCTAAACCTGATTCATATGTAAGTTATGCAGAACCTTAGAAACTTTCCTTATCATTAAGCTTAAGTCCATGATGCAGAAAACTCCTGATGATCCTGCTAATGTTTTTCACCGTGTTGGTAATGGGTATTATAAATAAAAAAATAAATCCTCATTGTTCTTGCTGATAGTATGGTAAATATTTAGTCTCTTGTCACACACAGGCTCTGGGTAATGTTCTTTACACAGAGATCCTAATGTTTTTATGTAAATGGAGTCAGAATCAAGTCAGACACTACTTAGAGTATCTGTGGTGAAGAGTTCACTGAGTCTCTGTATCTGAGCTTCAACAATTGGAAGATGCCTAATACTGCCATCTTAAAAATCAGAAATATAGAGAGGTTTTGGTTCCCTGAGCCCCTTCCAAGACACATTTTGAATGGAGATGTGTCTGGGAAGGAATGGATTTTAATAAAACTGGCCCTGGTACTCTCTATACACCAATTTGACGGATGCAGATTACTGCATCAACTCATTAACTATTTTACTACCTGACTCATTATCATTCCTAACCCCACAATTCTAATCATTTTGACAGATAGACACTTCTTTTACCTGTTTGAGTTCCACTTTTAATAAAAATCTAAAAGCCTCTTTTCATCAATTCATTAAAAAAATAAATCAGAAACACTGTCAGATGGAGGCTTGGAGACCAGGGTAAGTAGCTGTAAGTACTTTTATCTGAAACTAATTAGATTTGTGTCAATAATGTCCACTTGAACAAAGCAGAGCTTCATCAGAACAATGTGTGAAGCATGTTCCAATTGGGAAAAATTTGCCTGCAGGTGCAAACACATATGAACTTTAGTTGAGGGAAGAGAACTAATCTCACAGATATCGAGGACTCTACACAGACAGATGCTTAAAGGTGCTTCACACTAATAGTTTGTCAGTAGACTGCTGTTGGTTTAAATAGAAAGTGGATGGGTAAAGTCCATTGGGATCCTTATCAGTTAAGTGAATACTACTGTAAAAGGAGCAAGACTATGCATCAGTGCTATGAATAGTCTTCTCTCCCGAGGAACCACCAAGGAAGCACTCGAGTTTATTGCATCCAACATGAGCTGCATCTTCTGATCTGTCTCCAAACTGCAAATGATGCCAGGGTACACAGAGAAACCTGGCCATGACAATATATCCTAAGCATCTACTGTTTGATTGTTTGATGTTTGCTTATTTATCTCAACCAATAAGCAAGTACCTTCAGTAACAGCCTGGCAGTATAAAACCCTTTATTCTGTGTCCAGCATGGTTCCCAGCTATGAAGAAGCAAAGGGGATTACTTGTTTGGTGTGTGCTTTTGCAACGCTTATCAAAAGTATACAATACTCTGGTTTACACAGGTGATACCCACCCAGACAAATCACTATCTGGAAACATCTCTTTGCAACACTCCAACTGGCTAAATGTTTCATAAAATGGATCTGCATTTGACCTTTATTCAGAGGAAAGAAGATTTTGTGACTCTCCTGAAGTAGCTTTCAAAACACATTTCATTAAGCTGTACTTCCCACTAAAAAGTCAAATGCTGAGAGGTGCTGACTTTCCACCTCCTCTCACTGCAGTGAAGGCAATGGGACCTGTGGGTGTTTGGTAGCATATACCCTCAGAAAAGACATACGACCCCCACTTTCAAGGGCTACCTCCAAGTGCTCCCTGCATCCCAATTTTCCCT
The DNA here is from genome assembly GCA_013399135.1 of Heliornis fulica. NCBI lineage: Eukaryota > Metazoa > Chordata > Aves > Gruiformes > Heliornithidae > Heliornis > Heliornis fulica. Next base: position 597,742 of record VXBZ01010797.1, read on the forward strand.
TTTTAAAGCCACGGGCAGCATTTGAAGATGATTAAGCACTTGTGACTGGGAGGCACAAAGGTTCCTCATTATAAAATCAACCATCAGACCTTAATTTAATCCCAGAATAGGAAGGCATTTGTTGGGTTATAAAACCTATCCCATGCTATTGTGTGTACCATGTTATGCAATATCATCCACAAATGTATCCACCTCCATCCAAAAGCAGGTTGATCTCCTGCTCTTAAATATGCCTATTTAATTAGACAGGCTGTTCAGAAAAAAATCATTCTAATTACTTTTTATCTCAGCTTTTTTCATCAGGCCCTTCCACTTCACCACTTCACCTGTCTGATATATTGGCCTTCTCTGTTTATTCTAGCTGTAATAAGCCACACTGCAGTTTTCTCATTAAAATGTTTGGTCTGTATTTTCTCCCCATTTTGAGATTATCTCTAAACATGCACAGACAAAATTATGATCAGTACTTCACAGAGGCATTTGTTGTGGCCTTATGTAAGGCACGTAGACCATCTTAACTGGAAATATTTCTGTCTGTCCTTCCTAGACTTCTTTCTATGTGTTATATCTTGGGTTTTATATATAAATAGGGAGTTATCTATCTATATCTATATAGATATCTATAGCTATATCTATTTATACCTATCTATATATCTACATTTCCTATTTTTATTTCTATATCTAGCTAGATATATAAACATATATATATAATACCTATATATCCATATATGTGTATGTATACATATATGCAATACCAGAATAGAGACTTTACACATGGTATTACAACACCCATATCTTAACATGTCTTGGGACTACATGCCAGACAGCATGTTTCCACATTTCCACTGTTGTCCCTCGGCAGTCATTATGAAACCATACACAAGCACTTTGACCCTATATATCTTCAGAGCCAGATTTGTAGATAAGTTCAGGCCCTCCAACAATACAGGTGGTTCTCTTGTGCAGATGCCATGACACAAGCCCAAGCCCAAGTTCATGTGGTGCCTTATCCCCAAGGTACTGATGTCCCCCTCAGCTGGTATTTTTAAGGAGGCATAAGCATACCTGTCTCTTCACCATTACTGGGTTGCTTGTGCAAGCTGCATGATCCTAGAGGACCCAACGTCATCTCTGCAAATTATCATGATACCCCTAGCAAAGCCCCATCCTGGAGGCGTGCTCTAAATGTGCATAACCCATTGAACCCATAAAGATGACCAGGTGAAGACAAATGGTCGGTGAAAAGTGCTATGGAAATAACTGGAAGCACAGACAGAAAACCTCTGAATGAAAGCAGGAAAAAAAAAGAAAGAATGAAAGGACACAGTTTATAGGAAAAAAGTTTGCTCTGGCAGCTTAGCTGACCACAAGTACCTTATTCCTACATGGGATACATTGCTAGGGAATCCAGGGAGAAAGAGGCACTTTTTTCTGGCCATGCTTCTCTGTACTAACTGTTCTTGATTTTGGGGATCTTGCATGAACGACACACGAATCACCCAGAGCTCTTGCTAGGTAATGCCAACTTGGACATGTAACCTAAATCAGCCTATTTAGAGGTTTGGCATTGATCCACTCATTCAAAGTTCAACTCCTTTTTTTTTTTTTTTTTAATAAGTCCAGGAAATCTACAGGGTTTTGAGTTTATATACCAAACCAAACCAAACAAAACAAAACAGGAAGAAAATGAAGCTTACCTGGCGGTGATGTGACAGTGAAAACAAGTTTCCAGTTTGTACCTGAGCTGGAGACAGCCAGACTGGAAAAGCTTGCACATCCATCTATGACCTGCACTTGGGTGAGCCCTGCAAAGTAACAAAAAAATTATATTTCAATTCGTAGTTTCTAGATAAGTACCACCTAAGCCCCTCAGAGAGTCTTGTGACTTGAAGGGGACTTTGAAAAGCCTAAATTCAGTATCCTTCCTAATTGTAAAATTTTTTTCCAACACCAGAAATTTCACACAGGTTCAAGTCTTCAGAGGTACTTGGACACCAAATTCCTGATGGATTGGAGGACTTCTATCTTCTGAATCTTGGTTCTTTGAACTCACCGTGAAATGTCATTTACTGTACATATCTATTTCATGGGAGTGTAACATGAATACAGATATTAAGTGGATTAATTAAAGGTAACAGGAACTATACAGGCACACTAGAAATTTTAAGATCATCTTTTTTTTTTTAATTCATGTCTTGTGTGACTAAGTACATCTTCAAGGTTAGAAGAGTATCAGTGGGAGTCTGAGTATTTTCTGTCCGAAAGGGATGGTCTCAAAGAGCTAAGGGAAAAGCTCTGACTCCTTTAACCCTTTTCTGATTTGTAGGTGCTTCACCTCATCATTTGAGCATATTCCCTGCTGTCTTACTGTTAAATCATTTTGAACTTTTCTCCAACCCTGTCAGATGCTTTGAAAGGGATATGGCCATGAAAAATGTCTATGGTGACTGCCTTGTCATTTTACAGGAGATACTTTCAGCTAGAAACCTGGCAGGGGAAAGCTCCATGGGGAGCATTAAAAGGAAACCCAGGGGAGCCTGTTTCTCCAACACTTCTTGTTATAAGCTATCAGGGAAAGCATTCTGAACCTACATTTACACTGGCCCTGGTTGTTATCTTTGTAGACTCTTTTTAAAAGTTATCATTTACTTTTCAACTGGATCTCCATTTTCTTGTGTGTACCTCTGAGCACCAGCCAACTCCTGGCCTTTGAGTGATGCTGACCAGGTCTGGGCTTCATTCAGGCTCTTGGAGTGAGAGGGATAAAATCCTAAAGACTGAAAAATTTCAAAATGTTGGTTCAGGTGGGGGGGAGAAGTTAGAACTTCCTTAGGATGCTGGATTCGCTCCAGTGATCACAAACACAGACTTTCGCCCACTCAAAGACAACACACGTACTGACTATTTCCTTTATGCAGCAGGTGGTTTAACATTTTACTGCCATTAAGCAGCACAGGTGAAAGTATATAAAGTCTGAATGTGAGGATGATATTTATACTCTCTCTTCCACGTGTCCATGACATTGAACTAAGTGGTAACATAGCAGACACCTTTGTGAGACATCTTGCAATCACAAATTCTTTTTTGGAGTCTCCTTCTCTGGAGATATTCAAGACCTGTCTGGATGCCTCCCTGTGCAACCTGGTCCAGGGAAACTGCTCTGGCAGGGGGGTTGCACTCGATGATCTCTGGCGGTCCCTTCCAACCCCTACAATTCAGTGAATCTGTGAAATGCATGGGAGTGTTCAGCAGGAGAAGGCAAGGCTTGTGATGAAAAGCCAGACTGCAGGACAATTTCTCACTGGTTTTATCCCAGTTTTCATGCCTAAACCTGTATGATACACAGTAGGATCTGACATTTGGCACTGAAGAACTGGCATGCCCTGGCCAAATCTCACCCTGGCCATATCTCACCCTGGCCAAACCTCCCAAACGTTACAGCCTCCAAGCAGAGATGCTGCAATTTATACTGATAACTGAGATTACTTCTTTGATGTGTTGACTTCTAAACCATGGTCAGAAATGGCCTGAGACAAGGTCCTGGGTAAAAGAATGCCACATTTTACTGATTTAGTAGCAGAAAATAAATAGTTTCCCCTCTCTGTGATTCAATGCTATTTACTGTACTAATATCCCAGTCAGTTTTGACACTATGTTTTTCTATTTTTATGGAATATCTAGCATGCCAAATCCTTAATTTCGTTGTGAGTCTCCTTGCCCAGCTGTGATGTATAAAAAATCAGTAATTTATAGTGTGTATAGACTTGTTGGAGATGTGGGAATCTAGAATTCTCCAATTACTCCAGCTTGATCCTAGCTCATCTATCTATCTATCTATCTATCTATCTATCTATCTATCTATCTATCCATCTATCCACTACAAAACTGATCCTCCTTACGACAGTATCTGCCCAGACTATCAAGACTTTTCTTGGCTCTGATGCTCACTATAACACTGCTTTTATAAGGGGTCTTGTCAACTACGTTCAAATACTTTATAATTGCCATTTCTAGACTATGATGAAGCCTGGAGAACTGTACTCTGCTTCTCAACAGAGACTATCTCAGCTTTTGGGCACATATGCTTCGAAGCTCAGAATATTACATATATATATGGGAGTCTTCACAAAGATCTCTCAGGCAAGCTGGTATTTAACGTAGAAGCAAGCTAATTTGGAGCTAAACTACTTTCCAGGAGGCAGTTTGGCTGCTGTCAGATGAAGCAGACTCAGTGTGCTAGACGGGACCCATTTCGATTAAATGCTGCTTTCGTATGCGTCAAAAGACGAGTGCAATAAGGACGTTTGTCAAAGGAAAAACTGCAGCAAACTATTGCATGCAGAACATCTGTAGAATGCTGTTCTCTCTTTGCTGGAGTTTATTGACTATTAATTTGATGCATGTATCTTTTAAAGAATGGGAAGTGCATTTCTCTTCAGTGACTTCTTTCTTTTTTTCTCCTCTTTCACTCATTCTCCCTCTCCTTGGATTTTTTCCCTTTCTTCTCCTTTTTCCTTTTTGTCATCTTCTCTTAATTTCCTTGACTGCTTCCTTCCTCCCTTTCCCCTCGTTTTCTCTGTCCTCTCCTTTCTCCCACTGTTAGCCAGTAGTTGCTCCGATAATCTGTGGTTCAATCAAGGCAAATGTTCCTAAACCTACGAGGTCTACCACCCATGAGAAACAACAGAAAAGACCAAAGGATTGTTTTTAACCAGTAACCCTGGAACTATGAAGAATTTCTAATTAACAGAAACAGGGACTGAAAACATGAGAAGCTCTGACCTAAAGCATGACTGCACTTATCTTCTCCTAATGGGAACTTTTCAAATCAAAGCCGATACACAAATGGCTTTATGGCAAACAAAATACTTCACCTGTGATGTGAAACCTCAGTTTTCACCCTGTGTGCTATTTGCTTACATTTAAAGATTTTAGCAATGAAAATTAGGATGTTTTATAATCAATGTAATTTCCAGTTTCCAGTTTCCAAGCATATGATTATCCAGAGTTTTTTTTGTTTCAGTACTGTACTTTTATTCCTACACAAGTTCATAGCCTCAGTAACCTCATGGGAAATATTCACACGCTTCAAGTTAATCATGAGTTCAGGTCTTTCAATAAATGAGGACCAGAAGGGAAATATTTAGATTCCTTGGGGAAAATATCTTCAAGTTGAAGCAGGCTAATTAAAAACAATAGGCAGTTGTTTCTGTCTCTACTTGGCCAGATCCTTTCCTGAGGAAAACAGATTGTCATTGACTCTACAAAATTGGCCCAGTTAACAATAGGCGAAAATCAGGTATTAGGATTTCTAATTCTGCATTCTTTCCTTTTTTAAATTTAAGACATGTCTTTTCAAGATAAACTTCTGAATATATTCCCAGAGCCAGAAACACATGCCAGAGCATGAAAATACTTTGTATAAGCCTCCCCTTTTCCAGCATAAGATTGGAGAGTTCACCAAACTCCTAATGAAAGTTTCTTTTTTCAGCCCAAAGACTATCTTTCAAATCCAGTCTTTCTCAGGGAGAATGAAATTTGCCACCATCATTCCACATAGATGTTTTTCCATAACCCTTGCTACAAAAAAATACATCCAAACCTTTTAGCACAGCCTTGGAGAAGCCACTGAGGTGAGCTGATACTACCCAGGGTTCTGAAGGCGGACCCAGTTTGTCAACTCTTTGCCCCTGAGAAGAAGAACAAAAGACAAGGATTAAGGTCTTGTCTCCTCCAAAGGAAGAAAGAAAGTTCTGGTATTTTCAACAATTGTAATATTTTTTCAGTGACCAGTAGAAGGGTAGTTTGTATCTACATATTCTGTGTTACAAACAGCATAAAGTGCACCGTAACTCTTCAACATGAGCTTAAGATCAGAGGAACCCACTTCTGGCAGCTTTGGGTCTGTTTCAATGAAGTCTGACAAGGTTTGCTGCTTCACTAAGTATCTAAGGTTCACATCATCATGTATGAGAAGTAGCTACTTTTGACATCATAGCTTCTATGGTGTTTAAATTCACAGCATGTTTAGGCTGGAAGGGACCTCTGGAGGTCATTTGGCCCAACTCCTCTGCTGAAGCAGGGCCACATAGGTGGAGTTGCCCACGACTATGTCCAAATGGTCTGTCCTGATTACAGAATCACAGAATCACAGAATTGTAGGGGTTGGAAGGGACCTCAAGAGCTCATCAAGTCCAACCCCCCTGCCAAAGCAGGTTCCCTAGAGGAGCTTGTACAGGTAGGTGATTCTAAACTCTAGTAGAAAACCTGAAACATGTCTGAGGAAAGGTATGAAACTGCAGGGAAAAATTGCTTAGATGTAAATTTTGTGTCATTTCAAGTAGCCAACAATCCTTGACATCCAGGGCCACACAAATGATCCAAGGGCTGGAGCACCTCTCCTATGAAGAGAGACTGAGAGGGTTGGACTTGTTCTGCTTAGAGAACAGAAAGTTCCAGGGAGATCTTATAGTGACCTTCCAGTACCCAAAGGGGCCTATAAGAAAGCTAGGGAGGCACTTTTTAGAAGGGCATGTGGCGATAGGATGAAGGGGAATGGTTTTAAATTGAAAGGGGGTAAATATAGATTGGATACTAGGAAGAAATTCTTCACTCTGAGTGTGGTAGATCACTGGCACAGGTTGCCAAGAGAAGCAGTGGAGGGCCCATCCCTGGAGATATTCAAGGTCAGGCTTGATGGGACTCTGAGCAACCTGATCTAGTGAAGTTGTCCCTGCTCACTGTAGAGGGTTGGGATCTTTAAAGGAGATGATCTTTAAAGGTCCCTTCCAACCTAACACATGATTCTATGACTTACTTGGGGAGATCAGGACATCCCACAACTCCTGACATTGCCAGCTTTCACAATCATGTCGTTGTTCCCACATTCCTCAATGCTGTGCTCTTTGGGAGAAGAGACCAGAGAATCTAGGACAATTATTGCTACAGCACAAATGTAATCCTTTCAGAAAAAGCTGAAAAATGGAAACAGAGCGCGTTCTGGAAGATGTTCCCAGAATAGCAATGACTGCTTATTTATAGAGCTATCCTTCCCCTTATTTATTTGTAGACCCGTGCTGTGTCATATTCAGGCTTACTCATAGCTTTTGGATTGCTTGGAAATGTCAAAATTGTACAGAATTAATAGAAAAATCCAACCAAAGAGGCACAAGCCTTACCTTCCTGTCCAGGAAAATTATTTTTGGTTGTACAGGAAGCTGCTTCTCAATTTCTCCATCTGAGGGCTGCACGTGAACAGACATGTTATAAGGCCTTGCATACAAGTACGTTCCTGGCTTCTGTCTGCTTCCATTTCTTTTGCATGCAAAGGTAATTAAAAAAAAAACAAAAAAGGTAAAAGAAAATTAATGCTAGGAAAGCTCTTAGTGCTTGTCCTAGAGTTGATTCACACCTTGTCTACGCCTAGGAACAACATGTTACTTACTGTTCATAGGATTTTCTTTTTTTTTAATGCAGGTGGCAATTCTCAGTGTCTGTTACAAATAGATTGGAGCACTATACCAAATGACTACTAACCTACCTTATTATGGCTTTCTGATTCCTTGTATGAGAGCAGCATGTATAGTAATATGGAAAAGACATCACTTCCAAGCAGACAGCAGCATGAAACTAATTTAAAAAATCCTTTTGTTTCAATTCCCAGTTTACAGATGGACAACTGAGAAATTAACAAAATAAATTGTTCCCTTGGTATCACATTGAAAGTATGTGACAGAGACAGGGATTTTATGAAAAAACAAAAACCAAAGCCTCAAAGACTTCACTGTGGTTCATCGATAACAGCAGAGGCTGTAAACGCATCCTGTCCAGCAGAAAGATTTCCAATTAACACCTTTGAGCCCCTCAAAAAACAAAGTTTTGGTTCCAGTGCACCAGCAGAGCACGTACAGGGCTTTACTGCATCTCTTTATCGTGCAATACCTCTGTTCTTATCCTTCCTTGTCTGTGAAGTCTGCAAACTGAAATATAGCACTATGCAGACACCCTGTTGAAAGACATTGTTTTTTTCCAAGACTGAAATTTAAATTAGAGCATCCCAGGAGAGTGCTTCTGCATTTGAATAAAGAATCAGCACTTTATTCTGAGCCTGTATCATTTCATTCCCTCTTCCAGTGCTTTGTGCTATTTAGTATCTTATATCTCTATATATAATTTATACATATAAACCCCTCTAATCTGTAATTGCAGAGAAGCGGCTGGGGGTTTGATATTGTCTTGAAATGAAAGTAGAGAAGCTATTCATTCATCTCTAGTGTTTGTTTAAAGGTGTTTACAAACACAAGATATATAGAGCGTAAGTTTCCTTTAGTTTAACTCCATGGTTTGTTTTGTGGGTTTTTTGGGTTTTTTTTATTATTGTGATTTTTGGGGTTTTTTTGTTTGTTTGTTTTTCTGGTTGCTACTATGCATTACAAACCAGAAGCTGTTTATATCACAGCTGATGCGAAATACTTGTCTGAACCACAGATGCTGGGAAGTCCACATAAAGGTTTATGGACACGTGCAGTAGACTGGCTCAAGAATTTAAGCAAGAAGTTTCAGTTCTAATCTTGGTTCTTTTTTGTTGTTGTTGTTAGTGGGAAAGCCTGGAAGGCAGTGATGCATTTGAAATTAATGTCACAGATGCTGATGAGTTACGATTGGCCTTTTTCACCTCCTTCCATAAATGTGTATTCAGCACCACGACTGAACCTCATTGCAGGAGCAATGCACCAGGTCACTCCTGCTTTCATGGTACAGATCTGCACTCTCTGTGAGCTCCCAAGCTCCAGTTGAGCCCAGGAAAACTTAGGTGAGTATTGGCATGGCTTCTGCAAGCCAAAATTTTTTTTTCTCTCTCTGGACCCTCAGTTCCAGAACTTGAACAGGGAACTACTTGTAAGAGTCCAGCGCAGGACCAAGATGATTAAGGGAGTGGAATATCTTCTTTGCAAAGAAAAGCTGAGGAGCTGGGTCTCTTTAGCTTGGAGAAGAGGAGACTGAGGGGTGACCTCATTAATGTCTATAAATATGTAAAGGGTGGGTGCCAGGAGGATGGATCCAGGCTCTTCAGTGATAGCCAGTGATAGGAAAAAGGGCAGTGGGTCCAAGCTGGAACATAGGAAGTTCCATGGTACTGTAAGGAAGAACCTTTTCACTGTGAAGCTGTCAGAGCACTGGAACAGGCTGCCCAGAGAGGTTGAGGAGTCTCCTTCTCTGGAGACATTCAAAACCCACTTGGACATGTTCCTGTGTGTGTGTGTGTGATTTAACCTAGGTGATCCTTCTCTGGCAGAGGGTTGGACTAGATGAGGTTCCTTCCAACTCCTAATGTCCTGTGATTCTGTGATTCCAGCTTTTTTAAAACTGCCAACAAACTGGAAAAACGCTAGCATGAAATACCCTGACTCCCCACCCCAGGCCCACACAGTAAAACTGTGCTTATCTCACACTTGAGGAAAGGTTGCTACAAAATGTATCTGTAGGAAATGGACCTTCCTACTCCCTAGGGTGAGTAATGGCAAAAACCCCAGAATATAAATACATGTGTACAATTAAAATGCATATCTGTTTGCAGGTGATTTAAATCCAGTCAACACAAAACAGAACAAGGTGTTTATATCCCACTAGACCCAACCTGATTCTTGTTGTGAGGGAGTCCCTACCTTAGGGTGCAACCCTGCACATGGCAAGTTATGTTCCTGCAAGTGAGTTCAACAAGGACAAGTGCAAAGTCCTGCAATTGGGTTGGGACAATCCTCGTTATGAATACAGGCTGGAGGATGCTGTGATAGAGAGCAGCCCTGGGAAAAAGAACTTGGGTGTACTGATGGAAGCAAAGCTGGACATGAGCCACCAATGTGCACTCACAGCCCAGAAGGCCAACCACATCCTGGGCTGCATCAAAAGAAGTGTGGCCAGCAGATTGAGAGAGGCGATTCTGTCCCTCTGCTCTGCTCTGCTCTGCTCTGCTCTGCTCTGCTCTGCTCTGCTCTGCTGTGATGAGATGAGATCTCACCTGCAGGACTGCATGTGGCTCTGGAGCACAAGAAGGACATGGACCTGTTGGAGAGCACCCAGAGGAGGCCAGAAGGATGAACAGAGGGCTAAAGCACCTCTCCTGTGAAGAGAGGCTGAGAGAGTTGGACTGTTCAGCTAAGAGAAAGCTCCAGGGAGACCTCAGAGCCCCTTCCAGCATGTGAAAGGTGCCTGTGAGAAAGCTGGGGACAGGCTGTAAGGCCATGCAGCAATAGGACAAGGAGCACTGGTTTTAAGTAAGAGCGGGACAGGTTTAGATGAGGCATTAGGAAGAAGTTCTTCCCTCTGAGGGTGGTAGATCACTGGCACAGGTTTCCCAGAGATGTGGTGGAGGCCCCATCCCTGGAGACATTCAAGTTCAGGCTTAATGGGGCTCTGAGCAACCTGATCTAGTGAAGATGTCCCTGCTCACTGCAGGGGGGGTGGACTAGATGACCTTTAAAGGTCCGTTCCTACCTAACACACTATGAGTCTATGATTCTATTCTATGAATTGAGCGCCAGTGTGGAGGAGGAGGGAAGAGCAACATGCTGCTCCCCATGTACTTTGTGCTGGAAGGAAAACAGGCTTTTCTGGCATAGCTTTCCAGCTGAGAGGTAGGGCGAGAGAAGCAAGCCTATAGACTAGTAAGGGCTGGAGAGAGGAGACCTGTCTTCCTCTTGATGGACATGAGTAACTCTCATGTTGTGTCGCTGCCCTGAAGTTTCATGCCAGGAAGGAGCTGGCTGGTTTTCAATTCCCTGCTGACAGTGGTCTGTGGGGAGCAGCTCTGTTGCTCAATGCCTTGCAGCTCCTCTAAATGTGGACATAGCGGGCAGGCAGGCATTGCTCCTCATATCCTAGAGAGCAGGGACAGCAGGGCCAGGATCCCAGATCCCTTTGCTGTTAGTGCCAACACATTTGATGAACATGCTGGGACTCTGTGGGACACCAAATGTATGTTCTTTAGTGGCAAGGAAATGAGAGGTTGCCTAGTGCAGGTATTAAGGCATGGTTCAGAAACTAGGTGGAGAGATTTGGGGCAGCGGGAAAGAAGTATCCCTGAAATCAAGAACTTATCACAATTACAATACTAATGTAATACAATAACTATAATAATGATATTAATAACAACTACAATAATAACAATAATAATAATAATAGCTATTAGTATCTATTGACTCAAGGGTAAAGACAGATGCAGAGCTTAGGTTAAGAGCTCGTGGATGCATCTATATTAGAAAACACATCTACGTTAGAAGTAACAACCCTTGGCACTGAAACTTGATCACCTCTTCTGTCAGTCCATCACAAGCTGTGGTCGAGGCTCAACAGCAAAATCCAGGTTGACTCTCAAATGGTCTGGGAGCCAATAGAGTCAGAGAATATTCTAATCTGACAGTTTGGATAAGGACACCTTAAAATGATGAGTGAGAGAATATCATTTTAAGGACATAGGCTGATTCAAACCAGCTGGTTTGGTGCCAGAGAACAATCCCTGGCATATTTAACTTCCTGATAAACAAAATTAATCCAAATCATGCCCTCTTGTAGTGTGTATTAATTAAAATACCCACTCCAGTTTCTTCTGACATTAGTTTTAGGGGGCACTATGGCCATCAGATCTCCATTCCTCCTTCAAAGGTCCCTTCCATCCTAATACATCCTATATTTTTTAGAGGCTGTTCAAGCTCCAAATGGCTCCAAATCCAGCTTTCATGACTTTTCCCCTCTACTTTACAGATCAGTAAATCTAGCCACTGAGCATGAATATAACCATTCGTGAACACCCAGACATGTCTCCCACACAAGGCCGGTCTTCCTGTCCTGCTCAGACAACCTTCATTTATCCCTTTTCAATCCCAGAGGCACCAGAAGCTGAAGGCAAGTAGCTGCCTAGTGGATGCAGCTGATGGGAGTCCAGATTCCTGCACCTTAAAAAGAAAGGTGCAGGAAAAGAAAGAAAACCAAGAATACCAGAGGGACTTAATGGATCCACTCTATGGTGAGGTGGGATTACCAGAAGCCTTTAAAAGGAGAGGGACAGTGCCAATGCATCAGATAGAAGAGAAACATCCTCAACTTCATTAGTGACTTCCATTAATTACTGTCAAGGAGTGCAAAATACCCCTATTTAAATCTGCCTGCTAGTGGTGAGAAGCTATGCCTGGCCTCCTCCATAACACACTCCTGAAGTTTACTGTTGGGGGAAACATCTTTTATTAAATGTAAACAGCATCCCGCCGGAGGTCAGAGCCTTGTCGCTGCTGCGTATCCCAAGGTAATACCACTTTAAGCTCCACATAAACTCTTAAACAGTTTCTATCCTAAAACCAGACCGTAGGTGGTACAGTTTTTTACGATATGTTATAATAGTGCAATAAATCTGTTAGCTTAAAATCGAATCTCCGTGGCCTTTTAGAGAAATCATCATTAAATGCAAGGCCCTGTTAATGATGCCATCCCAGTGAAATTGTTTAATCTGCTAGGGGGGTGAAAGGTCACCAAATGAATTTTTTATAATACATCAACTTGACACGCAATAGGGAAAACTGTAATAGATAAAAGCAAAGGAAAAGGGCACTGTCTTCTTCTGATAGGTCAATAGCAGCCAAGAGAGTCACTCATCCACTTTTCCTTCACTACCGTGCTCCTTTTCCATTTAATATGGACACCCAATTAATACCTCAGCACCATAGACAACCTCATTTTAGGTGAATTATAGCAATTTCTTCCCCCTTCTCCGAAATGAAAGTGATCACAATACATCATAGCATTGTGCGAATTAACGTTAATTGATTCGAGTTACCAAGCATTGATGGGCCACTTCTATAATCTGGTCCTTATTGGGAGCTGGAAGGGATGGAGGGAAGATTAGATTGCATCCCCCGTTGCTTTGACGACGGCGGTCACCTGATGGCTTGTTAGACAGTTGTACGCTTCTATTGCTGGCCCCAGTGGGGTCGTCAGTAAACTGGAGTGATGTCCAAACATCATTACACGCTGCTCCGATATTAAAGCAAAGGGATTAGCACCTTATTGCAAGCAACCTGGATTTGTCATTGTGCTGTCGTTATCCAATTTCCAGATGATAATGTGACTGTGGCCTGCGGGCGTGAGGTCCTACAGCCAAACCAAGGTGTGTGTGTGTGTGTGTATCCATCTATCTATATACACGTATACATATATATACATGCATACACCCTGACAAAGACCCAGCACCCAGACCCATTTAACCCTTTGAACACCAGGCTCCTGCCAACAAAGCATGTGGAAGAATTTTGCTCCCTTTCCCATGCAACGCACAGCAGCAGTCAAGAGCGTGATGCAACGGCAAAGTGGGCTGACCTGGGAGCTGACACAACCATCACTCACTCAAATGTCACACCAGACAAGCTCTGATGATAGAGGTGACACAGCTCACATGTTAAGTAAGGTGAGGTAGGGAAAGGATTGGCCCCTCAGAAACACAGCTGGCAGCTCGTCTCTGCTGTGTGTGCATTGTATACATTGCGTACATTGCTTTTAGTGCAGGTCCCGTCGATTGCTAAAGGTTAAAATGGATATGCACGTCACATGAGCAAGGCAGGTTTTGTTTGACAGCACTGAGATGCCAGTGCTGGGATCAGATCTCTTTCCAGACCCCGAGAAAGACAATGGGGAAACGGCATGTGTCCGAACATCCATAACTTCTGGGGCAACACTGGGCAACTGAGTAAAGTTCCTCTTGAGCAGACCCTTTCATTTTTAACTGTGATTTAATAACACAACAACAATTTCTAAGATCCACACTGGTGTGGGGAATGTATGGAAATATATCCCTTCTTGATTCCATAGAGGCTCACAAAGTCTGATAGCCTCCTTTTTCCTGAGTCCATACTAACCAATTCGTCTTCCACCCCTGCCTTCTCCTGATCTTTTCTACCTCTTGCTCCCTTTCCACAGAAGAACCAGTTGTTTTCTGGAAGCCTGCTCTAGTTTTCACCAGTTACAGTGGGGGTAGGACTTCTTGCTTCCTTAACCTTGTAATTCCTGTGTGTCACCTTTGAGTGGGGTTGGCAAGTTTTAGATAGGTTTACCAGGTACAGTGGACACTAACAGAAACATAGTTTAAAAATAAGGCTTAGAGGGGAAACGTAGCTTGGGGATTGGTATTTACTCTTACAAAATATTGTCACAGGTAGAATCACTTCTCCCCTCAGCCTTGCTTTGTCAAGTTAAACAGACCAAACTCTTCTATTCCTTATATATTAAAATAAACTCCATTTCCATGGTCATCTTGAATGTCCTTCCCTGTATCTACCTGAATTTAGTTTGTCTCTTTTGCCTATCAAGCACTCATGAACATGCCTTCTATAATGTCCCTATGAACATGTGACTTGAAATAGTGCAAGCTTAATTTTAAGGTGATACTTGGGACCTTAAAATGTATGGTCCTGAGTATCACTTTCTCCACATCTTCAGGGGTGTGTGGCAGATAAAGCCTTGACAAAGCCTGTTGTGCTACAACAGCTGCACCTCTGAGGTCACGAGTTTTAGCATCCTGCCTGTGCTTACTCACTGAAAGAAAACTTAGAAAAAACACAAGAAAAAAAGTTGTCATCTCCCTGTTGTACCCCCTGTGCAATTAGTTACAGCAGCCTACTTGTCACTTGCACAAAGGTTATCCAGCCCAAGCACTTTGGGGTTAGGATGTGTTAGAATTAATCCAGTTTGACCTCTAGCCCTGCCTGCCTGTGTATATGCCATGTGATGTAGTGAATTAGTAGAAATTTCTCATTTAGTCCTCTGCATATATGAGCAGTTCTTTGATGATTTGCTTTACTTTTATTGCTTGCTGTTACTCTCAATCACTATTATTTCCTGCACCCACACTGTATTTCACATCCTATCCCAAACTTATCTCTTAATAAAGAATGATTAATGCCTGAAAATTCCAGTTTGTAGCAGTTAAAGGTCATAGAATCATAGAATATCAAAGGCCCATCACGAAGGAGCAAAGCACCCTGCACAACTTGGGATATGGATTAAACAGCTTCTGGATGACTGTTCAGATTTATATTTCTGATTTTTTTCCCCACAAATACTTACAATACATTTACTGTTGTGCTCTCTTTTTCTTCCACTGCTATATTTACATTGATATTAGGCAAACTTTGGAGACCAGAGATTTCTATCTGTAAGCACTTTGCAGTATGCATTAATATACAGGCATTCACAGGAAGATAAAGCTGTGTGATGGCTATCTCTGACCCTCCAGCTGTGTGTAACAGTCACAGCTATCACCTCCAATGACAAACCAATAAGCTGTGCTTGAAGTGACCCTAACAAAGGAGTAACATTAAAATCACATAAAAACCCATTCCAAATCATAATAGACAAGTCATTTTTTTAAAGGCTTGGCAATACAGACTTACTGCCTTGCTACCTGACCACAACAAGGTTTCCAAGGGTCCCTTCAGCCTCACCATTCTGGCTGCAAAGATAAACACCCCATCTCTGCTAATGGAAGACCTTTTTGTTGTTACCTTGATGCAAGAGGAGGCATTAGCTGAAAGTCACAGGAAGGCTGGCCCAGACAGACTACAGGTTCTGTCTGTGTCTGACAGCCTGATTGGATTTTGCACGACTCAGGAGTGAAAATATATTTCCCTTCTCCTTCAGCAGAAAAATAAATGGGAATACTTAGCCTGACGTCATTCCAGCCCCATTATCCTTGCCTGTGCTAGCATGCACTGCCTAAAGAGAGACAGATAGACAGTGGGACACTACATGTCACAACAGGAAAACCCTGATTTCATTTCTCAAGTTATCTGTGGCTTTATTGCATCAGAAATGTCATCCTTGAGTAATTCCAGAAAAGCTGTGACTGATGGGGAGCAATGAATAACACAGCAGAGCAGCTCAACCAGCTACGGGTGGATCAGCTCTGAGATGGTTGTGATCTGGTGATAGTATTGAATACACATTGCAGATCTTCCCCAGCTGAGACTGAATCTATGCTATCTTAAGCTAGCATTGATCTTGCCCCTATAATAAAACAGACTCCTTCCTAGAGACCTCTCCTGATCTGTGCTGCTCATACTGGTTTAATAGGGCGTGCACAGATGGGAAGAAAAGCCCAGCTAGGACAACAGTCCCTAGAATGGAGAAGTTGTCATTTTTGCTTGGAAAAAAGACAAGCACAAGGTTTCCTCTCTGCCATACAGAAGAGACTGGTCCTCTCCTTTAGGTAATCTCTGCTTCCCCTCCCCACGATGTTTTACTGCAGAATTTAATGGGGTTCTGGTGGACATAGTCTGAAATATATACACCTTGCTCATTCCCCACAATGTAACTATCGTTCCTACTCTTGTTCAGCTCATTAGTAATGGACACATGGAATGAACAGTCCCGTATCTGCTGCACTCTGCAGGCTACAGCATATGTTGGGATGGTGTAAAGACAGGGAAACCCTGGCCCAGGTTGCCCAGAGAGGTGGTGGAGGCCCCATCCCTGGAGACATTCAAGGTCAGGCTTGATGGGTCTCTGAGCAACCTGATCTAGTGAAGATGTTCCTTCTTACTGCAGAATGGTTGGACTAGATGACCTTTAAAGGTCCCTTCGAACCTAACACATTCTATGATTCTATGATAACATTTCCTATCACAGGCTGTAAAACATCCTGCAACATAATTTTTTTCTGTCCCATTTTGTAGCACCCAACATCAACTCACAGACAATAGTTATGCTAGTTTTCCTGGTAAAAAATATTGTGTATCTTCAGAATTTGGCTCTGATTTAAGAACTGATCTTGCAAATAATGATTTTCTGCTGTACTTAAACTAACATCACTTAAAAAAAAAAACAACCAGAAAAACAACAACAACAAAAACCCCAATAACAAAGCAAAACTAAACAGCAAATCAAATATTCCTCTGGTCACCCACCAGTGTCCTTACAGTGGGTTCTTAACTACGATAGGCTATACTCTGCCTAGAAGAAAAGTTAAGCATGTGAATAGTAGTTTGCATCACTAGCAGCCAGCAGACATCAGGATGGTACAGGGGTCAGCAGTAAATGTTAGAGGATATGGTATTAATTAGAGAAAGTTAAGTCTTAGACAAATCCAATTTCTTCCTTGCATAGATGGAATATGCTTATACTTGGGTAAGGCTCAGTAGTGCACAACATCAAAAAATAACATTATGCAATATCAAGACAGTACACAATAAGGTTGCCAAACATCAAATCCCATGTCTGCTATTAAAAACAGATGGGATATTACCTTTTTCATATTTCCCATATGCTTTTAATACAGATTCAGGATCTGAGGCTGAAATACACTGCTGTCTGTTCCCTTCCCAGCCTTGCTCCTCACAGCCTTCTCTGCAGATAAGGACTGCCATCTGGTCCAAGAAAATAGTGGCTGCAAGAGGCTTAAAAGAGAAGACAGGGACAAAGGAAAGAGGAGCATAAAGGGTTGTTTGTTGCTGTGGGTGAGAGGAAAAAAATAACCTTCAAAAACTGAATCAGAACATCAATAAAAATCATTATGTCCACATTTGACCAAGAACTAGGGAACTGACAGAGCTCAAAAGGTGGCTCTCCAGTTGGGAAATGGGTTAAGTGGTGTCTGCGTCGTTCTGCCCAAATCAGCTGCTGGCCCACTTATTTATGTCAAGAAACAAATGTAAGGATAAAATGCAAGAGAGGTTGGTGGGCTGATATATTATGGGTAGAAAATGGACACCTAGGCCCCATGGTATGTTGGAAATAGGCATAAAAACTGGATGATTGGGTTCTGGAAAGCTAGAACTGAAGAGGCATTAGTGACTATGGTGAGCAAATAAAAGACCATAAGTCCCTATTTCTGTAGAAAAATTAACTAACTGAATCACTGAATTTTGTCAATAGAAAATGAACTTTAGTACCACTTTTGCATATGGCAAATTCTTGACTTTTCATATATACAAACTTTAAAAAGTGTTCAGAAGTCAAGAGACGGAGAAAGAAGAAAACACTCTCCTGAACTCAAAGATTTCAATTTATTAAAAAGTAGGCAGCTAAGTGATTTGATTATTCTGGAGGTATCTGAAGGAGGAGTCAATGCCTAGAAAATCACTGATGTAACAGTGAAAGGAAGAAGAAATGATTCATGGGAAGCTGGAAACAGAGAGAGGGTGACAAGAGAAAGTGGGCAAATACTTGTGACAGCACAAAAAGGGATAACATCCAGCATCGAGGCACACATTCAGGTAGTATCAGATATATCCAACTCTTGTACCTTCAAGACAAAATGGTTTTCTAAAATAAATATTTTAACCCAAAAGAAAGGTCCACGTTGAGTTATCAAAGTGAACAACAGTAGCCTGTGCCATGTAGAAATGGAAGCTGAAGATTAAGCAGCCTTTTCTGGCCTTAAACTTTAAAAGTACATGAATCAGGGTGTTGACTGAAAGTTAATTAAGGCAACAACCCACCTTTCATAATACATGTCTGCTGCTACATCAATTTATAAACATTTGTAGATTTGCTTAAAATTTAACAGGTATTTGTAGTCTGAACTTCTTGAGAAACATTGATTACCCAATACTTTATACCCAATAGTTTCAGGGCAAACATACAGGAATACTGATCCTGGTTTAAAGCATCATGAAACCTTTTCACCACAGAGATCTATGACCACCAGTGGAATAGTATGGTAGCTCACACTCAGGAGTTCAACCAGTACTGGGGTATGGCTCTGCCATGGAAACGTTACCATGTGCTTCACCACAGGTAGCCGTTTTTCAGATGGGGGCATTTTTACTTCTTATCCTAATAAGATCAAGTTAACTCACATCACTACTAAAACAGTATCAAGTGAGCCTGTATCTGATACTTACCTATTGTTAGCTTCTGCTGGAAACAGTAAGGCAGGTTGGGTCACCATTAAGGTATCAACAGACAAGCCAAGGCCTCTCTGAAGGTCTCCAGTCTGATGAGTGTTGATAATTGTTCTGGCCAAACTCTTTAAGTTGTCACTTGTCAACTCATTTCTTGGATGGCCTGGTGGATCACCAATTTCAATGATGAGCACTCTCGACAGCCCAGCCGTATCAGATGGCTGCAGAGCTCTGGTACTTACTGGTCCTCTCCCCACATTCTGTGAGCTAGACCTGCTATGAAAGGCTGTACAAAATGCCATGTTAGGGCAGTGATATTTCTTTTTACTATCATTGTCTGAGATTACCCTCAACATGCTTTCACCTCCCAGTACGCTATAGACTATTCTGACTTGGTCATGACTGACCTTCAAGAAATCAGCCAGTCGATGTATTGTACTTGCTTCACCCTCTTTCCCAACAGTGTCAGATACAGCAAAAGCCACAAGAAGGGAAAGACCAGCAACTACTTCTACAGGTTCTTTCTCATGCAGGAGAACATAGAGAAGATTGTCCTCAAAGCTAAAATAATTGGATCCTGCTCCTTCACTCTGTGAGAAAGAAGATGGGGTTGGTGAAACATATTTCCCTTGAACAAAAACACGCAGGCTGGGTGGTTCATTGTAGAATATAGCAAGGGGGATTCTGGTTGTATTTTGGCCACTGAGGAGGTAGAGTCTGAAAGTCAGAGGTGCTAGATCTGGGAAGCAAATTGTTGTAATCTGGGTGGATGGCAACACAGAAAAGAAGGTAGAATGATGCTCTGCAGGATAACATGATCCATGTGGCG
Source organism: Heliornis fulica (assembly GCA_013399135.1). Lineage (NCBI taxonomy): Eukaryota > Metazoa > Chordata > Aves > Gruiformes > Heliornithidae > Heliornis > Heliornis fulica. The sequence continues at coordinate 617,455 of VXBZ01010797.1, forward strand.
TCATATCACTGAAGGTGTCCATAAAGCCACCAGTCACTGCTACCACTGGAAACAGTTTTTGGCTGACCATACCAGGGTCCAAGACTTCTAGGATGACAAGTGCATGATCTGCCTGTTTGCAGAAGTAGCTTTGTACTGAGGGCTTGAAGATACACTTGCTGTCATCTCCATAAATACCTGGAAGAGAATAAAGGGAGATTAAGGGGGAAGGAAAAAACCCAAATTGTTACAGACATCATCTCAACAGTTTGAGGCTTATTTTCCCACTCAGTGCTTGCTAAAATTTGTTCATGCTAAAATTTTACAAATTTTTAAGAGAATCCTGGACACTAAGAGATAACAAATAAGTAGGAACCACATCTAGCTCAAGATGTCCTTGAGCTGAAAATGTTTTAAGACTGCTAATAAATGAGAGGGAAGCACCAAAAAATTATAAAGGTCATTAATCTACTTTAGCAGTTAACTGTCTCACCAAGTTTTAGAGTTAGAAGAAAACACCAGATTCAGACACCTACAAATAGTGGAGACCCTTACATACACTCCACATATGTAAGCTCCCTTTACAGTAAGTGGATACCTGGAGTTTAAATTGTTTGACCACAGGCAGGCATAGTATCTAGTATTGCATAGGACGCCCTGAGGTATATGAGCAACATGACACGGGGTCTACAGGAGACCTGTGCACTTCAAGGGTGGCAGCTGGAGGCCTGGTGGGACATCTCACAGTACCTGAAATTACACTAGACACATATTTATGGTAACTGAAACACCTCCCAGTTTCCCAACCATCAGCAGAATCATAGAATCAGAATATATTGAGTTGGAAGGAATCCATAAGTATCAAGTCCAACTCCAGACAATGGAGTTTAGAAAGCAATAAAGTTCACCCTAAAATATTTCTGTTTCATCAGCTGTATCACTGTTTATTATCTTTTGGCTTTACTAATCAGAAGTAGGATCCTGTCACCTAAACACAAGTGCACCTGGACTTCTTAGGGTAGCTACAACATCTGTAGATGTAACACCTGATTCATGGGTGTGCAAAAGCCACTTTAGGTGTTCCTTTACTGAATATAACAGGAGCTAAGACACTTCTATATGGCAGAATTTGCCACCGAATCCTATTCAATCAAGAGGATGCTTTCATGGAAGGATCTGTACAGAAATAATCTGAAGTCTACTGAGTTGGGGTATGCTCCATCTGACCAAACACAGGTCTCTGCTTTAAGATGAGAGAAACTGTGCCTCAGGCAGTAATGATGAGATCATCACTGATTATAAAGAGAGAATAAAAGTAAACGAGTTCAGATACAGGCATCAAAAATACAAACATTTCTGCCTGGAGCATCTTTGGAAAAGATGTGTGTTTCTGTTTTTCCTTCCTCCAAAATAAAATCAAAGGAGGAATTTGCTGTTGTAGCCAGTTACAGTACTTCCCTCTCTGAGCCTGCTCCTTTCCTAGTTAGCTGTGCCCACGAACATGTTGGGCGAAGCATGGCCAATGTCTAACTCCTGCGTTCCTCACTCAGCAGCTTTGGGGATGTGTGTGCGGATTGGCAATGCCTGAGGGTAACGATAAAAAGAAAGGGACAGCAGCATCCTTGAGGTAGCAAAGTTTTGGATTAATCAAAAGGCACTCCCCTTATCGAGGAAATGTTATAAACATGAGAGTCACTCTTAGGAATAAAAACCAGACTCCTGGAAAAGAAGAAAACTGTGAGAAATCAGTCGCAGCTCTGCTTACAGTCACATCTCGACACCTGGATCCTGTGGAAATCTACCCGTCATTTATTTCAAGGGGATTCCCCATGTGCAGACTGCTACCCAGATCAGCGAGCCTTCCCCAGCATGAGCTCTTGCTTTGCACATCACTGAGGAAAGCAATGAAATTACATAAATGTCAAGCTCTGTTCAGGGAGGCGGTCCATCTGAGACAAGATCTGTGCAAAAGTCCTATTTTTAGACACCAGCTTGCCATTTTCTTTCCCTTTTTCTTGCCTGTCCTTTTTTTTTTTTTTTTTTCTCTTTTTGTCTTCGTCAGTGTATTTTGCTGTGGGTGTTTGCTGGGGGCAAAGGGAGACAGAGCAGCAACTCCGTTCAGAAGCAGCAGCGGAAACGCTGCACTCAAAGATGTTCGGTATTGTCCTGGAGCGGTGGGAGGATGCGCCCTGCAGCAGGCAGCCAGCCCACAAAGGCTGACATCTGATCGTCTGCTCTCCCGGAGCCATCCCCCCATCTCCTCACGGTGACATTTCTCTTGTCTACAAATGGGATTTGCTGATATTTTGTGATTTCCCAGGACTTTCCTCTGCCCTGCCTGCCTCACCAAGTGGCTTTTCTTGGTTTCCTGCACACGCGCCCGTGCACGCACACGCATCGTTGCTTGTCTCCTTCCAAATGGCCTTATCTGCCAGTCACAATTTCTGCAGCCGGCAATTTCGATCACTTTTAAATGAAACCCATGCTGGCCTTAGTAATCATAATGTCATTTACAATTTACCACAAAACACGTTTATTCAGTTAGTAGCACATTGGAGAAAGAGAACTCCATATGAACTCGCCGCTGAAGCCCTAATCTGATTATTTCCTCATGAAAATCCAAGCAGGGGTGCTTGTAAGAGGGGTCTGAGAGGAGAAGGAAAAAGTGGGTCCTGGCCGCAGCTGACTCTCATGATCAATGCGAATAGATAAGTAACGTGGCGTGTCAGGGCCAGCAGCTAATTTGCCCCGGGGCTTTCCTCTAAAAAAGGCCAGAGTGGACAGGACTTAATAAATACTGAGTGACCACCGAATATTGAGCTGACATGTGCTATTTACATTGGCGATGAGCAATAACAGTGATAAATTCCAGAAGCATCTCCCCGCAATGGGTGAAATTACATTAAACAGGTGATATTTGCCCATGTGTTTGCGCACACACACATGTGCGAGAGGGAGCAAAATGGAAAGCTGGCATGTGTCAGAGCCCCTAGAAATGGGTGGGGAAGATGAAGATGTAGCAATGGGTTCATGTTGCTGAACATCATGCCAGGAGCTGAATGAGCCTGAACAGAGGAGGAAGGCAAGTGTGTGTTGAGTGTTTGCATGGGCACGTGTGTGTCCCGCTCAGTGCACAAGAAATACACAACATATGCAATGCTTGGGGAGTGTGTGTGTGTGGAGGGTGTGTGTGTGTGTGTGTGTGTGTGTGTGTGTCCAGCCTCTGCAGCTATTTCCTCAGCCTCATAGAGCAGACTTTGCTTTCTGCAGGTTCCCCAATGAGGAAGCCAAGTTTATTATTTAATTATATACACGCGCACACTCACATAGACACACAAACATATATATCTATATGAGATTTTAGCACTCAGGTTGCTTCTAGGGCTCCTGACAAATATTAACTTTGTGTCAATATTTGTCCTTCCTGTCGTGAAATGAGGATTTTCCACCTCATTTCACATTTGAAAAGAAAAATGCGCCAAGGGGGTCCTCTTTGCTTAGGAAAAAACCACCACCAACAACAGCATCTCATATCCTTTATTTAGAAAAATGGAGCAAGAGGGAAGAGTGTTTTTAAAATAGATGTTTTGACTTAAAGGCACATAGAGTCCTTTGCAAGTCTCCTGCCTTTTCCCTAGTTCCCCAATGCCAAATAAATAAAATAAAATAATAAAATGAAATAAAATAAAATAAATTCTACATTTAAAATTGAATGAAATACATCAACATTAATGATTTTCCCCTTCAGGTTAACACCACTGTTTCCTTCAATAAATTTCACCCATTTTGTGATAGATTTCACAATTCATGGTACAAGGAAAAAATATAGTAGTGGGTGGTTTTTTGACAAAAACAAAAGAGAACGGCAGGTTTTTTATCAAAATAAAATAAATATCCCACAATTTTCTTTCCATCTGACTGGATTTGCCCGTC
>VXBZ01010798.1:0-30157 GCA_013399135.1 Heliornis fulica
CTACCGAGACCAGTGTCGTCTTAAGCGCCTGCAGGTCAGGGTCAGCTTTGTTTTTGCGCTGGGTTGTCATTTCTGGAGAGGCAGGGTCTGAGCCGGCGTGTCTTCCCGGCCCGCTGGCTCTGGCAGGAACCGGGACGTGGAGGGCAGGCGGGGGTGCTGATTCCTCTCCGGAACGGGGGAGGTATGGCATTCGCTATCCCTTTTTTTGTCTCCAGGTAGTTTCAGATGAGGAAATGTCTTCTTAGACTGCTCGTTGAAACGCTTTTTATATGGCAAAGGTTTTGGTTTGAAGGGAACGTAAGCAGTGTTTCCAAATAAGTTTGCAAGGCTTTATTTTTCCTTTTTTTTTTTTTTTTCTTTTTTTCTGGGGGGCGTGGGGGAGCGAGCACCGTGACATACACTCTAGGGTCCAAAACCAGGATTTGGCAATGTTTAAAATTAGGTGGTCACTCTTAGAAATTACGTGATTGTTTAAATTTTTTTTAACAAAAAGAAAAAGCAACTGATGGGCAGGAGCCAGGAGTTAAAAGGTTAAATGTTTTCCGCTGCTGTTAGAATAAAGGCAGTGTCTTGAGATATTAATTGTTGAACTGTTTGGCTGTATTTTATTATCCTGAGGTATAGTATTATTGTTGGTAACTGATGTGTACAGAGTAACACTGTGGTGCTCTTTCTAGGTATAATTGAAGACATTGTGTGGTCCTTGTAAGGAGCTTGGTTCCTGCTTGGGTTTTAATTGTAAAATACTGTTCTGGATTTTTGTATAGGTAATTGGATTTTGGAACCACTTGGAGATATGATAAAGGCAAAACTAATTTAGAGGACAGTACTTGAAGCTTGCATATCTGCATGTGGAAGTTAGTTATTTACAAGTTCTCATCTTCTGGGTCTTTTGCCGGGTTTCCATTTAAATTCTTAAGTCTGTGTTTCTACTTAGTGTAGTTAATGATCCTTTAAAGTAATATTTGTAATCAAGTAGACTTCTTGGATGCTAGCATTGATTATGTTATGCATGCCTTTGCCCCACAAGCCACTCGGTAATATTTACAATTTGAAATGCAGTCTATGGAATTCTTTTACATGTTTAAAAAAACCTGTGGTAGCATTGCTTTTGTAGTATTGAGCCTTAAAATAACAATCGCATGGTGTACACAAGTATGACACACACTAAAATGCTGGAGAGAGATATTTTTACTTGTGCTGTCGAAGTTTTTGGTAGCACTAACTCATTTAATGTCTAACCTCAAACATTTTATTGCTATTTAGTGTTTTTCTTGGGACCATTGGTATTAAACTAAAATTTCCTATTTACATCATGTAAAGTTTAATGTGTAAAGAGACTAGCCTACCAAAATATTATCCAGTTTTAAACAAAATTGGAGAATTATATGTCTGTCATCAGCAGGTCACATTACACTTGCTAAATACTTGCAGGCTTTTTTTTTTTTTAATATAAGTTTTACAGTAGCTTGATGTGAAAAGAGGAGGCACTTAAAGTGGCTGGTATGTAATCACTTCAGAGGCCACGGTGTAACCAGAAGATGGCCTGAGAAGGAAGCCTTAGGTAGCAGGCTCAATACATCGACTTTCTAGAGCCAGAAGTTAAGATGCATGAACCTAGAACAGAATCCCTTTAAGCTCCCTACAGGAGTAGGCAGGACAGGCCAAGGGAAGTGCATTCAGCAGACCCACGCCTGCACTCCACCCCAGATGTGACTTGGGTTTGGTTTTTTTTTTTTTTAATGGCTGATTGCATTACTTGATTGTGTGAGGTGCTGTGGCATCCTTCAGGCTTGAAGGGCTGCTGGAGACAGCGTGAGATGTGTTGCAATAGTGAATCCTCTCTTTGTTGCTCCAGGATTTCAGATGTGTTCTAAGCCTGACGGGGTGAGCACGCTTCCGGGCACTGATGGAGACAAGAGCTCAGCACGGCACCGGGTCGCAAGCCTTGCTACAGACTCGGCGTGACAGTGGGAGACCGCACGGGGAGCCCGACCTGCGGGATGTCCTGATGCAGCAGGTTCACGTCTTGTCGTTGGACCAGATCAGAGCCATCCGAAACACGAATGAGTACACGGAGGGACCTACAGTGGCTCCACGGCCAGGGGTCAAGTCCACTCCTCGGCTAGCAACCCAACCCAAAAATGAAAGGCCCCATGGCTTGCCCGAGCATCGTCATTTTAGCCGGATTCAGCACACACAAACGCACGTCTCTCCTCGGGCACCTCTGTCCCGATCCATCAGCACGGTCAGCACAGGTTCACGGAGCAGTACAAGGACAAGTACAAGCAGTAATTCATCTGAACAAAGACTTCTGGGATCATCTTCGGGGCCAGTTGCCGATGGGATAGTCCGAATGCAGCCCAAGTCTGAGCTCAAGTCAAGTGAGCTGAAGCCGCTGAGCAAAGACGACTTGGGAGCACACAGCTACAGGTGTGAGGACTGTGGAAAGTGTAAGTGCAAGGAGTGCACTTACCCGAGGACCCTCCCATCGTGTTGGATCTGTGACAAGCAGTGTCTTTGCTCAGCCCAGAACGTGGTTGATTACGGGACTTGCGTTTGCTGCGTGAAGGGCCTCTTCTATCACTGCTCTAACGATGATGAGGACAACTGTGCTGACAACCCCTGCTCCTGCAGTCAGTCACATTGCTGCACTAGATGGTCTGCCATGGGTGTGGTGTCCCTCTTTCTACCTTGCTTGTGGTGTTACCTACCAGCCAAGGGTTGCCTTAAGTTGTGCCAGGGCTGTTATGACCGGGTAAACAGGCCTGGGTGCCGCTGTAAACACTCCAACACCGTTTGCTGCAAAGTTCCCAGCATCCCCCCCAGGAACTTTGAAAAGCCAACATAGCATCGCTAGTCAGACATACTAAAGTAACAAGAATTATCTTAACGTACATATGCAACCAACTAAGCAGCTATGGTCCTGGCACTGTAGTAGAAGGGTTGGGGATACACTTTGCTGTTTGCAGTGAAACGCTTTCTGTGCGTGTGCCATCTTAACTGATACGCTTGTTAGAATCCAGCTAGTGGGGTACAGGAAAAAAAGAAAAAGGAAAAAGGGATATGCAGTACATTGTGACACACATATTGCATAAGCTAAAGCAACACAAACACTCCTAGGCAACTCTGTTGTTTGTGAATAGTACTTGCAAAATTTGTAAATTAGCAAATTACTCCTTTTTTTCATTGTTTTCTGCCAGAGATAATGTGCTATATTTTTGTATATACAATAATGTTTTCAACTGTGAAAAATAAGTGGTGTCATAAGACATGGCACAGTCACAAAATATTATACTAATATGTTGTACATTCGGAAGAATGTGAATCAATCAGTATGTTTTTAGATTGTATTTTGTCTTACGGAAACCTTCTATTCCAAGACTCTGATTTCCCTTTGGACTTCGTGTATATTGTACAGTTACAGTAAAATTCAGCCTTTATTTTCTAATTTTTTCAACATATTGTTTAGTGTAAAGAATATTTATTTGAAGTTTTATTATTTTATAAAAAGAAATATTTATTTTAAGAGGCATCTTACAAAATTCACCCCTTTTTATGAGGACGTCATAGTTGCTGCAAATAAGGGGTGAACGATGCATATGTTCACTATAAAATAGAAAATATATTAACGTTTGAAATTAAACTGGGCTACTTGTCATTTTTTCCCTCCATTTATTGTTCCAAGTTGGGAAAACCGGTACTTTTAATTGCAAACTTTACAGTGATATAGCCACAGAGAGTCTAACACAAAAATGAAAAAAACAATTTTTAAGTGTGTTTTTTGCTGTTGTGGTTTACTACTTCACCTGAAAATAATTCAGTATTTTTTGGTTCTAACCTTTGCACAGATGTCCCATATAATGTTCCTGCAGCAGACGGGGAAAATGAACACAGGAAAATATATTAATTCATTCCAGGCTAAGACTAATAGGCACTGAAAGCTTGACCTATTCTATAAGTGATGAGCTTTCGTGCTTCGAATAGGAAATAAGTAATCATTCACAAAAAATGTTAGGCTTGCATGGCTTTACTCAGAGAGAGAGAGAGAGAGAGAGAGAAGAAAATTAATATGGCCAGTGCAAAAAGCTTGCAGGATTATTTGTTAAAAGTAGAAGAATATGCCACAGGGAATGATAGATCTGAATGCAGTCCAGCCTTATGTCAAACATTTGCCTAACTTACAAGAAGAAAGTTGCTTGATTTGTCATTTGTGGCAGTTACCTTCCACTGAGGTCAAAATCCTTTCCCTGCCAAGTTTCCCACCGGAAGCCTAGAGAATGATTTACCTTTCTTTATTAACAAACTATCATTTCCTGTTCCGAGCATGTCTCTCCAAGTTTAGAGGTCTTAATGTTGAATTTTATTTATACATTTCTTAAGCTGGCATTTAAGAAATACTTGTAAGTATTTTTAAGCTGACGTTTAGAAAAATCTCACAGCCTTCTCTGAACCCTCTCCAACAAAACAAGTTATAACTAATAAATTAAGAACTCAGTAAAAGTTGAAAACCAGAGCATTGAGTAAACGTTACATCTTTTTGCCCCTTAATTTTCATCTGTGATCTGGTGTTTGGGCTGTTTTACATAAGTCTGGAGTACTCAAAAATCTTACACTGCGTGTTTGCGTGTGTATTGGTTATCAATCATCAAGGAAAATTAAATTAACAAGTGCAAGTCCTGACTAGTTTGTAAAAGAAAAACAGCTGATACATGGGCCTTGTTCTCTCTCTCTCTTTTTTTTTTTTTTTTTTGTTTTCTCCCTTACCTCTCTGCTAAAAAATGTAAGCTGCTTTTCTTTCCTCTCTGCACCAGCTGGCTGGATACTCTGATATACAAAGAAGAGCAGTATATGTTTAGCTTTCTGAGTGGAATTTGCCGGGAAGAAGGTGGCTTGTGTTGAGTAGTTCATCTATACCTAAAGTTCATCAGACAGAGTGGTGGGGAATATTATGCGAGATTGTACTTGGCTGCTGATAAACAGGGATTTTTATTATTACTCATTTAAGAAATTTTGTTCTTGGAGGGATTGGTAACCATTGCGTGTTTAAATTCACTGAATGCAATTATTGAATTAGATGAGGTGCTTTTACCTAAAGTGTCCTGAGTTAGTTAGCCTTGAGGATTGAAAACACATGGGAATAATCAAGTAGTCCATTTGAGGGGATGGGGGTATCTTTTATCTTTAGGCTATATTTTGTAAACCCCAAACCCCACTGATTTCAGTAGACAGTAAATCCAGTCTCTTCACTGGATTGATGAACTTGTCAATACTGAAGGTGAGCCCTATCTTATCAGTGATACATGTTTCAGTCAAGGAAGGCATCTCTGAGGAAAACTGAAGGGAAAACTGCAGTGTGGCTGAGCAGTGTAGCAGTCAAGGAGAGTGCAACTCCTTAAGTCCATTAAATAAAACTATGGATTAGTTTTGTTTTGCACTACATCAAATGCTTTGACGACCTAGACAGGTTCTTATCATCTTGTGGATAGTGAAATTTGAAGCTGGTCTTAACATTAAACACTGTTTATAAACTTCTACTTGGTTCTTAATGAGGATGAGTGGTGGATCCTCTCCACCCCAGGTAAGCCCTTTACCAGTGAGTTTGGCTGAATGGGAGGATGACATTAGGCATTGCTGTTGGGCTAATTATGGAGCTGGGATCTAGGCTTCACTTTGTAGGAGTTAGCGTATGTGTGCAGTGGACTCATAAAAGTTGGCATGTGTATGTTAGTTAACATCCTAATATTACACTTAATTACATAAGGTTTACTATTCTAAATAAAAACAGAATCTCGGCTCAAACAGATTAGATTGTTTTATTAAGAATTATGACGGCTTTTCGGGTGGATTGAGATAATGTTATTAAAGCATGCCTACCTGTCCTTCAAGATAGAAAAGTGGAGGTCCAAGAAAGGAAAATTTTCCATGCACAGGTTTTGAGGATAACAGCAAAAGTCATGCCCGAGAGGCACCGCATAGAACTTCAATTCTCGGCCATTATTAAGCCATGAGAGAGGGGAAAACCCTTATTAATGCTCCATTGGTTGTGGTGTTGCTTTAGTGTTTTGATCTGTTAATCTCCTATAAATAATGATGTCACTGTAAGGTTTGCTTAAAGTGAGAGAACTGGCAGGATTGGACTGACAGTTGACTATAATAACAATGGAAACAAATAACTTTTCAAATTATTTTTCCATTTGATGCGAGCTATAAATATATACATCAAATTTGCCTGTACAGTAACTTAGGAATGTTTCTATTAATATCCTTAGGCAAATTTTTATTTTTGCTCTTTAATGGTTTAAAGCTTGATTATAATTCCTTTTTTGAGATGGTGATCATAGAAAAAAAAACAACAACCACCTCCCCCCCCAACTGTGATTCAAGTGGAAAATAAAAATGTATATACTACTCTAGATGAAAAAAAAAAAGTTTTTCTAAGTGATTTGATATCATAAACAGGTGAGTGGGTTACCAAATCAGTCTTCAAAAGCCAAAATTCTACAGATGACGAAACGCAGTAGTAACAGAATAGCATCTTTGCACTTACAAAACTTAACAGCTTGTGTGAGTTGGTAGTGACTTGGCAATAGCAAAATACTCATCACTTCTATTAATATTTTTTAGTGCACAGTGCTACATTTTTCACTTTTGGCAAAGCATAAAATGATTCACTTTTATGATAAGTGAAATCTTAAGTCTTATGGTTTGTTCTTAAATGACAAGGAGAGAATAAAACACACTTCTGTACTGCTGTAGAACATTCAATTATTTTTGAGAATCAACTGTTGGGAAAGACGTATTTGAACAGTCTGTCTCTCAGATGTTCCTAGATGGGTGCAGGTACAACGAGTAATAATGACCTCATTTGCTGAGACTTAATTTCTCGATCAGTCACTGAAGCAGAGACCCAGAAAGAAATTGTCTGAATGTGTGAGCACCCTTGATTGAGTAATGTCTATGTGAATAGTATTTGGATAGATTTCTTACTGAAAATATCAGCAGTGTATTGGCTCATCTTAAAGAAATCCATGACAGGTGGCGGTTGCAGGTAGTCATTGTGGCAAAGCACACCAAATCCTTATCAATTTAAGTACTTTGTTTTGTTCCTCTATTTTTGATGGTAAAGCAGCAGCTTTTTGCTTTTTAAATTAAAAATTGGAAGTTCACACAATCTGCTTTGAAACTGGAAATTTTAAAAAAAAATTGAAATCAGTTTGACACAGAAAGTATGTGCTTTCTCTATAAAGAAATTCTGTTTCAATGTGAGGAGACCACCCTATGGGTAGTCTTTTATTCTCTTCATATTCTTTCTTTCTGGTCCCTGTCCCTCTCCCCTTAACCTTTCCTAGCCATAATACATAAAGGTTTACTGCCACTTAGTAAGACAAAAGGTGAAGGAGGAGGATGAAACATGTTTTTCTCATTAGTATTCTCTGTCTTTGAAAGTTGAAGACAAGGTGGAAAAAATTATTACCTAGCTGTTCTTGTCCTTCATTTTAGGAAGGTATAAAGTGTTTTTCCATTCATGTGACATTGAAATCCACAGTTCCAGAAAGCATCTTATTTTCGTTTCTTTGATACAATTTTTATTACTCGAGAAAGCTTTATATGTCTTTAAAGAGTTCTCCTTTAACATATTGGCACTGTGTTTCTGATGGCAGCGATGGAGACCTTACTACCGTGAAAGGATAATCTGCTGTTCTTCTGTCACAGGGATTGCTCAGAAGAGACATGACACATCTGTCTTTGGCCTTGAGTAGCAATGGTTAGCTTAAAACAGGGTGGGAGTTCAGCATTTTCAACCTTGGGAAAATGCAACAAGATGTTGTACTATAGATCTGAAGTTTCTCTTTGCCTGACCTGTAGGAAGCTTTTTTTTTTTTTGTGCTCTGACTCAAATCCTGCATGTTGATCAGATAAGCTTACGGCTAAAACGGTCAAACTTTTAGGCTAAAATTGAACGTTTCCTGTTTCAGTAGAAATTACCAATAATCAAAACCTTTGGCAATGTAGCCCACTATTCTATATTATTTATGGATGTTTTCATACTTTGGAGTTTTAACTTAGATTTTAAAACAATCTTGCCAAGGGAGATAATCCATTTTGAAAATGTAAGAAACTATAATCAGAGTAGCTCTTCTTTCCTTCTGGATCCTGCTGTAAAATTAGGGAACCACTGTTTGTGCCTGATACATGTTTCAGGAGAAGGGACTCGATGCAAATTGTTGGTGCAAGCTTAACTCGGAGAGTCTGGGTCAGTACACAAGGATGTATCAGGATGAAGCACCAATTTATGGACACAGAGAGAGCGCTTTGAGCAAAGTGAGGGCTTTTTAATATATATATTTTTTCACTATAATTGTATTTTGATCAAGAAGCAGTGTGTATGAACCAATCATAAATCATGTGCTTGTCAGTGCGATTACAGATAAAATCGTGATGCTCTTTCAAGTGCATCTTGAAAAACACACCAAATGAACAATTTCTAAATGACCATTTGAATTTTACAACACTCATCTTCAGAAATGAAGTCAAGCATCAGGCTGATAGCAATCTACGTTTCAAAATTAATTGCGCTCTAATATAAAAGTTGGTGTACCACAAGGGCTGTCAAATGCAGAAACTGACAAAGTTACTCTTCCCTTTTTGTTTTATTGCAAAGAGGAGAAAATGTTGAAAATTTTTTGTTTGCTTTGGGTCATTTTGTGCATTTTTGTAGGCAAAGCGATAATTTAATGGAGTGGTTTATGATTTTTTTTTCCTGATGCAGTTGGCACTACAAACTAAGTAAGCAGAGCAATTAAGGGACCAAGAACTCACTTTGGGAACTTACCTAACTGCAGCTGCATTGAGTAGTACAGAAAAGCAGGAGCATCAATGCCTTCTCAGAAGATTGAATTGAATACAGCAAGTCTTTTAGCAGTAGGTTTACTGACTCCTGGCTCTGCTGATCTGCAGATGCCAATTATGCAGTTGTTAATTATTTGTATATCTTTTTATCACTCAGTGACTTGGTTGTTGTTGTTGAGGAAACACTGTGTTCATACTTTAAAACCAGCACATGGAGATCCCATAATATTGCAGCTGCACGTGAAGGCTATATAACTGTATGCTGCCTGCTGCTGTCAGCACTGTTCCTGGGGAGGAAGGCACTCCTCAGTCCCCTTCATCTCGAGTGGAAGGGGAGGAAAAAACCTGTAAGGTTTTTTTTCTGAAATGTGTGGGTGCAGTAGTGCTGTAAAAAGTGAACTTCACATCAGGACTGTGCCCGAACTGTTTGCTCCTGCATACATACAATTGCAGTACAAAGCCTGAAAGTGTGACAGTGTCCCAGGCTAACTCTCTACTAGTAAATCGGACCGCAGGTGGAAAATGTTCCTGGACAATGGATTGCAATTGCCCGCGCTAGTGAAACGTTAAGGCTTTCCCTGGTGTGAGTTAAGCATGTTTCAAAAAGTACTGACGCAGGCTATTTACCAGCACATTTCAGGAGCAGAAATGTTCCAGGGCCATTCTCAAAAATCGGTTGGCCAGCAGCAACCCTCTTTTAGAGGTTAAGGGAGTTGCCCACTATGGACACCATCCTCTTGAGACCAGCTGGAAGGTGGTCCCCAGGAATGTTTGATGTGTTTGTGGTCCAGAAGGAAGGAGATCCCTCCCACAAATCTGATCTCAAGGAAAATTCATTCACAGACATCCCCATGAGTGAAGCTGACACAGTCTAATCCCCAAGTAGTAACTTAATTACACAGAAGCAACATACTTCAGTGTTTGTCAAAGGGGTAAATCAGTTGACCAGGTAACTTGAATTTTGCAAAGCTTAGGTGATGCGGGCTTTTGCTCCAATGTAGACTAGCTACCTAAAACTCTATACTGGTATTTTGTATCAAACCCAAAGCAGTAGTTTTTTGCTTGCTTTGGGGAGACACTTTTTCTTTTACAAAACTTTTCCTTAATTGTCTACTGACAAGTTAGAAAACCAGACTTTTTTTTCTGTATCATTCATTAACATGTAAGGTTTCATATGTCACAGCACTTAATTTTTAAGAACAAATTGAGATAGTATATCTCACTTTTGGAACTTACATACCCCTTGAAGAAAATAGACGCACACACAAAAAATTACTTTCCTCCAGTGATAATCACTGCAACCTTATCTTTCCACAAGATATGGAAAGTGTTCTCGCTTTTTTTTCCTTTGAGCCCCGTTGCTCCCTTAGTTCCCAGCTTGTAGAGTGGGTGGCTTATGGAACCTTACGATCGCTGAGTGATTTTGCAGGCTTTCATAGAGAAAACCGGTGTGCAAAGTATTGCACTTGAGGTTGGCATCTGAGAGAATGGACCAGTGTATTTTGCATACACTTAAAATACTAAAGTATACTTAAAATAGTATTTTAAGTGTATGCAAAATAAATTTCTATATGCATGTAGTCTGAGGGATGCAGCTGGTGAGAATATGACTCACAATTTACCTCCTAAAAATCTCTGCTTCAGAAAAAATGGAATAATGTCAACTTTTTTTTTTTTTTTTTTCCAGTTGATAAATTAAGCTAAGTGAAGCATTAGGTGGAGAGATGTCCTGTTCGGCTTATTAAATGCGGACAGGATTTGTGCTGTTTACATTTCACATAGTTTTTATCCAAAGACCTCACTTCAGCTGCAAGATGGGTGGGTGAAATGCCTGGCCTCACTGGAGGCAATGACAAAATTCTCTTTGACCTCCTTGAAACTTTGTATAGACAAGAGGTGAATTCCTGAATATGTACTGATTGAACATACACTTGAATGGCTATCCTGGGAAAATCCCAGCTGCCTAGAGGGGGAAAAAAAAAGTTTATAATTACGAGACACACTTCTGAATCAAGGAATAGCTACCTTACTTTTGGATTTTTAACCTCTGTTCTGATCCTTCTTAACTTACTCTACAACTAAGATAATATATTCCTACCACTGATGTAGGGTATATGCAGTTGCTTCCTTTAGGAACCAATCTTTAAGTTTTTGCAGAGAGATTCTGTTTCAGGGGTTAATTCTATTAATGATGCTGCAGGTTCCCGTTAGGCTTTTTACTGACAGATTTATGCTGATACAAGCTTGTGTGTAGACTCTTCTCCCTTTATTTCAGCTTACTGTTTTCAAACCTTTCTTATACTGAAGTCGCAACAGATTGAATTAAGTTCAGCTCAGCTGTCACAAAAGTCTAGGGAGAGTGTTAATTTGCTTTAGCTGACAGTCTGGTTAATTGGCATAGGCTCATTCATACTAGGAATGTTTTGTGACAGTATTACTAAATCAGCTATAAGCACTACCTGGAGTAAAAGCTTGCTTAAAGTAACTTCCAGTCAGCTACTCTCAGAGGTGTGGACACTAATGTTGCTTTGATCTTAGATGCCCATTAGGATGGGCAAAATACTTTTACAGTTACATTTCTGTACTGCACATCTATATATACACATCACAAATACATCTTTAGGGTAAATAAGGAATGTGAGGAAAGAAACTGCTTCCTATTACCATGTTTCAGTGTTACTAATGTTCTTCCAGGGTATAAGCTTTTGTTATAACATTCACCCCTAGTTTCCAAATGAGACTCTGAAAAGCACTCCTTTCCCCTGCCCCGCCCCGAGAGAGTACATCTGCAGAGCTGAGTACATCTATCCTGTACTCTCCTCTGTATACTGAAGTCTCCCAGACACTGTATTTTGGTCCAGTAAACAGAACAGCTTTTTTTTTCCACTCAGTACTTTCAGTGAGAAATGAGTAACAAAGATGTTAGTTTTCTTATTGCTAATCATACATAATATGGCAACTTTCAAAGGCTTTGTCAATCTCCAAACAGCACTGGTATAAGCTCTCATGCAAATGCACAGGAAGGCAGGTTTCCAGCCTCTTACGATTTATAAACTACTTTAGGAGACAACATCATCAGAGAGTGAGTGGTAACAGAGAGGATGAGTGCACAGATGTGATGTGGTTATGCAAACCAAGTATGTGCATACTTGGCATCTTGATGGTGCCAAATATTTTAAGTATTCTTTAAAAATACAGGAGCTTTTTAAATGTTGGAAATTTTTAATGCATGCACAGAAGAAGAACCCAATAGAGAAACTTTTTTGGTAGGCACAATCAGTATACCTATTTCCCTCTATGGATGTAACTATGCTACGAATAAAATTATTGGGTTATAAGTAAGTAATATCCTGAATATCCTGGTTTCCATGGGGAAAACGAAAAAAAAAATCCTATCTGTGTACCTGAGGACTGTAGAAACAATGGCCTTGAGCAGCAATGGCCATTAAATGATTATTGGATTTACTGTTGGTTTGTCTTTACTGGGAGATTCTGTCTCACGTTATACAGACACTAACCAGACAGAAGGAGCCTTCTTTTCCAAATGTAATGACTTAAGCCTGAATTGTTCACATGTGATTTAGAAGTCTCATGTTGATGGCATGAAAGTTACGGTTTTTTCATCTCTGTTTTTTTTTATGGGGTTATGGGTTTTGGGTTTTTTAGAGGTTTGGGTTGTTGGGTTTTTTTTTCTGGTGAAGGCAGGATACAGCATGCATTGCAATGAAAGAACTGCCATCCTTGTACCAATTTCAGAAATGTGGACTAAGGTTTACTGAGACAAGGAAACACCAGAGAAAAAGAAAAAAGTTGAAGTGAAAGGTTTTTTGCTGTTTTGGTGCTTGCTTCCTGTGTGAGGTAGGTATTTTTTGGTGATGGTGGTAGTCTCTAAGGGTCTGCTGGTCCTGTGGACATAGAACACACCCCCGTGCTTTAATTACTTAAGAAATAGGAAAATATACCTCTGTAGAAAATGTTAGTTTTTAATAATTTAACTGGGGCTTTAGATTCTCAAGTTGAGTAAATGAACCTGGCTCCACTAACAGCAGCTATATTCTGGTGATTTGCACTGGCAAAGCATCTGATCTAGCAACGTACAAACACTCCCCCCCTCCCCAAAATGTTACATAGTAGAACAAAAATCTAAAGATTTTATCATCTTTTGTTTCTTACTACATCTTCGTTGAACAATACCTTTCAATATAACTCAAGACAGTTCAGATTCCCTATTTATAATCCTTTAAGACCTATTATTTATTACGTTCAAGATGCTTGCGCAAAAGGAATGCTTTCAATGCAGTCACTTAAATTTAGGATCCTGAGATCACTTGAGTATTCCCAGACTTTTTATGAAAAAAAAAACCAAAAAACAGAACCCCGGCAAGAGGAAGAAAATTGATCATAGATCATTTCCATTTCCATGCAACACTGTGTTACATTTTTAAAAAAATACTTAAAGCATGCTTTGTGTGGTAGGCATTTATGCTGATCCTATTTATTACAGAGTGAATAATATTTTTCAAGAATGATTCATCTGGCTTATTTTAGAGGCTGCCTTGAATTCTGGTCATTTCTATAGATACTGCAATTCATAGTCATTAGTAAGCTAGTGGTTTGATCTAACCTCAGCTACCTGTTGCTGGCTGTGAATGGAAGAATTTATTTTTAGTGTGAAACCACAATATGAATATTTTCCACTCTGAAAGTATAAAAAACCCTTTAAGTAAAAATTTTACTCTTTCGCTGTGATGTGCTGTGGCTCTGATGTCAGACATACTGGGTTCTTCTTACAGAAAATCCTTTAAAATGCCTGATTCTCTATTGAAGTTGACAAGAATTTCCTCCACTTAACCCCTTCAGTGCCCCTGGGCGTTCAGCTCACATCAAACAAAAGGGAGATCCTGTACCTCCTAGATGGGGATGGTGGGATGTTGACAAATCCAAAATGAAAAAAAGAGATGGAAGAAACTGGGCCATTGGGCGGTCAGGAAGTATCTCTGTGGGCAGGCTCACGTAGCTGTGATACGTGAGAGAGCCAACATCTCTGGAAAGCTATGACTTTGTCACTACAACTGCGCTGATGATAGGGGAGCCTGTGTTTTGGCACGATGTTGGGTTGTGTTGAGCTGGGCTGTTGGGGGATCATTCTGCCATTTCTCCAAGATTCAGAGGTAGAAGAGGTCTATAATTAGGGATCAGTGTATCGGGAATGCATCAGCTCCCCTTAGTAAGAGTCAATGGATTAATCATGATAGAAAGCCATTTAAAGGCCTTGAGCGCGTGAGCCCTTAGGTTCATTACTGAGTCACTGTGTGAATCTTACAAGTTACAGAACCTCTTGACTAGTCTCCTCAGTTAAGTATGGTGACGTGAATGATAGTGTCTGAAAGCTGTTGTTCAGAGTAAGGGTGGGTGGACTAACTCACACACTATATTGAAAAAAAAACAAAAAGAATCTGAGGCCTATACAATACCATTGGCCATTGGCCTATATGCAAACTTTTTATTCCTTTTCCATAATATGTTTGAATTACATCAGGAATAAGATGAAGAAACAATGCTCGATATCCAGATGCCTTTATACCTAACTTTTGGGTTGTAATTTTGCAACCAAGTCTAATCTATAACCCAGTTAAAAGCAATGAGATAAAATGGATAACAGGAATATAATGAAGCTTAAAAACCAGGAGAGTTTCTAGCTCATACCCAAAGCTCATTTCATTTTAAGGACAAGGAATGGCTCCTAAGCCTTGACTGAGAGCCTGGTTTCCACAGAATATTAGGGCTTTCAGATAATTGATGGGTTTTGGTTGCTGTTCACCACTGAGTTTTTACCGTTCCAGTCAGAGAGGCTACTGACCTTACCAGCTTTAGGTTGTCACCACATTTCCACAGCTTTAAAAAGATTTAAAAATAATTTGTGGATTTCTTTGATGGAGGAAAATGAGTTCCTCCTTCATATTTATGATGCCTTAGATGTTCACATTTTGTCCCCTTTCTTAACAGGCCAAAAGAAAGAAGTAATAGATGGTTTGGTTCTGTTAGCTCAATTAATTAATCTTAGATGAAGAAGGCTGATGTCTTTGTATCCATAGTAGTAAGAAAAAGAAAAGTGTGTGCTTTTTACCAACTGCTTGCTCATACATGATCATTAGCATAAGGTAAAATGTTAATGTGGTCAAAGCTGCTGGAATTTCAGCGTATGTGGTTTGGTCATTCATGCTACCAAGAAAATGTTTACCATCTCTACCAATATATGTTAAAAGCTACAGTCACGCTCTTAGCACTGTGATTTTGCCATCTGATAAGCAGAAAATGTTAGTTTAAAAAACAGAAACAAATAAGTACCATTCCCCAAACAATTTTCTTAGAGAAGACTTTAGCTTCTGGTTAACACCTTCAAAGATGTTACAAATCAACTTGCTTTTCACATCGTACCTTAAAAAGAAAGAGAGCTTGCTTTTACAAATTGTAAAATTTCTTCTCCTCCAAGACCTACAAGGAGGTTTTCCTGGTACTCACCACTTCATTGCCTAAGCAGGATCCATTTGATTTTTGGTCTGGGAGGAGGAAAGGACAAGGAGAACATTTCAGGAGAACCCCTCTCTTGGCTGCAGAGAGGCAGAAGCAGCAAGAGCACACCTCACTGCACGTCCAAGAGGATGTGACATGTAAACATCCTTTTTGGTAAGCAGTGTAACCTTACCACAGGACTGTAAATATCTCTGGTAATTACATTGGGTTTTATTCTTTTTTTGTGTGTGTGTGATTATGAAAGAGCCATCTCTGCTTTCAGATCCTTTTTGCTCTGCAAAGGGGCAAATCTTGATGGTTAAAACTGGATTCAACTTTCCCCAATTTATAGGGATTGTAACAGCAGTTATTTTCAGAGATTATACATCTGTAAGGACTATAATAGACAGTCTATATTTCACTGATAACTAAAGACTGGAAAGGGAAGACATGCAGTAAGGGAAGAACCTGCAGGTAGGTTTGTTTTCAAACCACTTAGGAGACTTTCAAGAAGTGGAAGTCAAGCTGAGATGCATCCATAATCAGTTGAGAAGATGTGTAAGCAAATCTCCAAGAACAAACATCCTTCACAACTACATGCAATCCTATCAACAGCTATAATGACAACCAGCTTCAAGAGTTGAACTGCATTCTGTTTCTGGACTGGTTTAACCTCCTACATTTTTGTAAATTTGACATTAAAATGTGGGACACGCACCTTATGTGTATGTGTGAATTGTTTACTTTATAGACAATAGATCCTTGAATAGAAATTAAAATGAATGGGGGGGGTGTATTGTCTAGTGCTATTGTATCTAGTACAACTGTAATGGATATGTGAAGGATAGGAAGGGAACGGACTGCCAACAGTGGCCATAACTGCATGTTTTCCCTAAATAGCATCTTTGTTGTCACTATCAGAAACTGCATCCTATAAGCATCACTTTTCTGAGGCCATAGCAAGTATCAAAATTCTTAAGACATTTTTGAGATACAGAAATTCATGCCAAGTCTGAACTGTTTTGAGTTTTCTTGAAGTAGATGTGGGGGAATTAATAGTAAGTAAGTCCCTATGTGTCTTCAGTCTACTGCAGCCTACCAAGGCTCAGATGTCTGTCCACCCTTGCCCATCATCCACATCTGGATTCTGCTGGAAAACTTGTGTAGCAGTAACATAAAACATCTCCTGGAGTTGTGCCAGACCTATGATTTTTTTTCCCCAGTGTGAATGGACATAGCTGATAGTGGGCAAAAATGAAAATTCTCCTGCTAAATATATTGATAAAGTAATTCTATACAGTGGTCTTAAGGAAAATTTTTCAAGAAGTTTCAACTTTTCAAACAGCTAAGAAGACATTGCAACTGGTGTCCCTTGGAAATCCCAACAACGTGAATGGAGCTTATGGAAGGTTCTGAAAGGTTAGCAAATTGGCTAGGTGACAGTAATCATTCATGCCCAGGAGAACAGACCTGGAACATCCACAAAAGATATAAACTCTGATACATCAATATTTAAGGGACAGTAAAGTACTTTCTTGCAGCTTTGCTGAATGGAGAAAGACACATCCCATTGGTCACAGTTTTAATATGAAAACCTGTTTAGTGGGATGATATTGGTGAAGTACAGAAGTAAAATATTAGAAAAAAGTCCTAGTCATTTAAGGAGTAAACTTCTATGCATTAGCTTCCTTGGACAGAAGAGTGGTATGATGTGAGGCAAAGTTAATGTGCAGACATAAACAAGAGAAAAAAAATATTGTGATTTCTCAAGGTCTAGTTTTGTTTAAGTCAGAATCATGAGTGTTGTAAAGGGAACACTGATTTCCAGGACGGACTTTGGTTTGATCATCCAGTGCATTCCTGTCTGTAAGACTTGCTCTAAGCCTACTCTTCTCATTCAGCAATATTATTTTAATGATTAAATATATAGTCCTTAGAGTTATCTGATCACTGGCTGAACTGACAAAAAATGAATCATTGTAGGTCAAATTTTTGCCTCCCACGCCTCAAATAGAAAATAACTCTACATTTTAGACACATGGTTTTTTTTTCTTCAGACATTTAAAAAAATAAATAATTAATTAATTTAAAAAAAAAAGTAAATTTAGAATCTCCTCTCCTCTGCCTTGCCCTTCCTCCCTTTGCCTTGACTCCATTAAGAGTATTTTTTAGAGACATCAGGGCACAATGAAGCCCTGGATGGATGAAAATTATCTCACACCAGATACCCACGGTTTATGCATCTAGTTCTATACTCAGAACCCTTGGAGTCCCTTGATCTTTAGTGTATGTAAATGAATACTTTTAGGGTGTGCCTGAGTTTTCTGCCATTACAGAGAAAAATAAATGGAGGACGAGGTGGGAATTGGTGGTCTGATTTGGTCTGCATATTCACATTGCTTCTTTACTGTCAATGACATTGGTGTCATTTGCAGGGTCACAGTGCATCCCTATCCGCTGAGTGATCCTGCATCCTCTTTGCAAGTGCTGCAAATGGCACACTGTGGCACAACAACCCCGTTAGGTCCATCAAGACAAGAAGTCCTTCAAGCACACCAGCTGTGTAAACCAGAAGACTCGAAATATAGATTCAAGACAAATTTATATCAGAAAACCACCCTTCCAATGCACTGAATAACTAGTGTAGGTGTACCTGTAAGGTACAAGATGCATGGCCTACTTAATCTGATTTTTATTCATCTACATTTGTATGAAGAGATTAAGAAGGGAGTGTATGTGACTAGCCCAGGTGGAGACATCTATACTTTTAATACTGATTAAAATAAATCTGATTCTGTACTTCTTTTTACAGCAAGAATGTTCCTCCACATCCAGATATATAAGATCTTGTATTGAAACTATTTTACTAACTCTTAATCTGTATAGATCTGTTTGGATATGTGAGCTCTGTCTTTTGTTAGATTTTGTATCTATATGATATGTCATATAATTCCATAATCAACTCTAAGCAGCAATTTAAAATTCTGATTTTTTAAAAAACAAAAATGAAAATACTGTTTATAAATAATTGAGGGTCAGATTCTGTATTAAATGTTTACGTCTATACACAAGAGAGTTGTGTAAGCTTCCATTGTAGTCAATGGGAGTTCTATTCGGTTGTTCATAGTGGAATGCTTCGTGCCATTGGAGTTGTCCAAGTGTCCCTGTGATATTTGCAGGACTCTGGCATAACCATCAGGAGTGGCAGGTGGTGTCCCAGTACTGCACTAGGTATAAGGGCAACTGAGTAGCCTAGGGATCAGCAGAGTCAGGAGGTTCAGTGTACCTTTAAAATCATGCTAAAGCAAATCTCAGTTTGACTAGATGAATAGCACTCTAGGCTCCTTTGACTGGATTGACCAGGTCTCCATTGACTTATCTTAGACCCCTACATTTATTGATTTCCTAAATTTAGATGTCTGAATCTTCTACACCATCCTACCCCTTGTTACTGAATTACTGCATCCTATTCTTACTTGGCTAGCCTCTATAGAATCATTTCAAGTCGCTATATGGCATACTATTTCAGAAATAGGATGGGAGTTCCTTATTTTATCCAATTTAATGGCATTGCCATTTTTTAAATGTTACAAGCATAGTCATTTTATGGTTCTGATGATTATGACAATTTTACACGGTCTTTTGTTCATTATACTTAATGTAATATGCTAAATGTACATGAAAACTGCACATCCCACTTCTCCTCAGAGTTGTACCTCTGGGGCTGAACACTCCTGTTATTGCCAAAAATAATTCCCCAAGCAAATTTCATGGAGCAAAACATGGAGCTTCAGTAGAAAGTTGTTTCATGGCTTATAAAATACACTGTCCAAGAACAGTGTTGGTGAATTTTTTCCAGGCGCGTAGAAAAAGGCAGGACTGTACAAAATTACTTTAGCTCATTTAGTGCAATCATCTACAGTAAGAAGGACGAAATGTACTGCAACCATTCCTTGCAGGTATTTGCCTAATCTGTTCCTAAACAATCCTAATGAAGGATTTCCTGCTGAGTCCCTGTTCCAATATTTCAACTACTATATACGGGAAGATTGTTCTTGCCTCTCTCTACATGTTTCTGATTCTTGAGGAAAAAAAAAACAACAAACCAAAACAAAAAAATCTTTCAATCAGCTGCACATACATTTCATGGTGATTACATCTAGAACATCCTGTGGAAGTGCTTATGACTGCATTGACTCTAATGGAACACCATGACCTTGTTTCACTGCAAAAATGTAAGGCCAGCCACCTTTGGTCAGATAAAAGATCCATATTGCCCTTTATCCTACTCCTATGCAGTAGGAGATACAGAAAAACATGATAGCTGGTACAGCTTCTACCCTGGGCAGACTGAACCATCACTGAGCAAATTTCACCCCAGAAATTTCCTGAACCCAGTCTAGTGTTTTAATGGCCTTTAATGAGTTTACTGTTAATTTTTAAATCCCACTCTCTTAAACCATTCTATAATTATTGCCTACAATATCCTTCAGCAAGGAGTTCCACTGTTGGACCATAAATCTAGCTTTTAGCTGGCCAAAGAAGGCAAGATTAATTTCACCCTAAACACTCGTGGACTGATTGTTATAGATGTATTTCAGTGTCTTTATGAGGATTGAAGGTACACTGACTGATCTATGCTTTGATCTGTAATTCCTTGATTGTGTTGCAGCACTTAACCTGCACTATGAACCTCTCAGCAGGGGTTATTAGCTCAGGTGCAGCACAAAGCAAGTTCATCTAACTGGGTACATATGTTTCTAGGGTCTCTGCACCAAGCTTCACTGTTTTCAGTAGACATTTATTACACTGCTGTTGCTGCTAACGCTTCTGTCAAGTTGCAGAGAAGAAATATTGCCAGGTTGGTTTCCCTGTCTTTGCAGTTCAAACTCCTGAAAGAGTGTTCCAGAATGATACAGGACACAAGAATTTATGGCAGTGTCATCTTTTTGTTGTAAGACAAATGCACGAATAACAGCATAGTTATGCCTTTAGGGTTTCTTCTCATGGGGAGGGAGACCTACCTCAGTATAGGGGTATAATAATTTCCGATTTTTTTTCTGCAGAGTTTGGCGAAAAGTTCAGGTACTTCTGTGTATCTTACTCGGTTTTGAATCTTTCCAGTTTTGTTTTGCATCTAGTGCTGTGTGGTTCTGTTTGAAGCTTCCTGTGGTCGCTCACATTGTATAATGTTTTTCTCTTTTTCTTTGTCAGTTATTATTATCAGTGCTATAGAAAGAAGCCACCCCAAATGCTGAAAGATTAGAATTGCATCCTGCTCAGGGAGGGACAGAAAGGGCAGCCATTAAACATAATGTCAAGCATAAACCCGAGATGTACTTAGTGGCACAAAATCCAGATAAGATTAGATGCACTGGTGGAATCTGGCTGGTTAGACCATGTTTCTAACTCCTTTGCACAGCAGCAAGAAGCAAGGAGGATAAACCAGTTTATCTGGTCTATTGATTTCTTGTTGCTCTGAATCCTGATACTTTGATTTTTTTGGCTTGAATATTTATGCTGCAAAAAAAGGCTGAAACTGATGCTGAGGGCCATCTCCCTAGGGGTAATATATGGATCAGGTATGCAGGCTGCTGGCAGAGGATTTTCTAAGGTAAGTTTGCAAAACATGCAGATACAGGTCTCCCTTTAGGAAAGGTTTCAAACCCACCTCTCTCATTTTACATGTTAAATGTGGCCTAGAGGAACATCCACCCACACCAAATGGGAAAGCCAAATTTCCTTCCAGTTCCAAAAACATTATAGACATCTGCCAAATGACATTTCTAATTCTTCCCATAAAAAATGGAAAGCTAAACAGAAGCATCACCCTTCCAATAAATCCATTCCAAACTCTTCCTGATTTGTTCCAGATCCGCTGCGTTTTGGTGAGGCTGTTGAATAATACCCACTTTTGTTCTCCTTACGGAACTGACTTCAGAATGTATTTTATACGGGTGTTCCTTCAGAGACTTAAAAAATGCTCTAGAAATCATAAAGAGACAAAGTTTGACTTCTGATACACATGTTCAGTTCCTATTGACTTAAGTGGGGAATTTCAAACCGGAATAGACCACAGTGTTGGAAACATTTATTTAGGCATGCTAAGGAAAATTAGTAGCTCTGAATAAATGTCAATATTTCCATCAACTATGACAAAATTTAAGCACCTTAGTTCATTTTTTAAATACAAGAGACAAATCACTAATATATTTCTTAAAAAATCAAAGAAATGGCAAAATGAAGAAAAACACAAAAACTTCTTGTTGGGAGGTTTTCTCTTTAAGGACTAATTAATCACAACGTCTTACGATAGGTGTATCATCTCTCAGATGAAAAGAAAAAAATAAATCTTTAACTCATTTTTTTACTACAGTGAGATTGTAGACAACCATCCAAATTCATATTAGCATAAAGAAAATAGGTCTTGAGATTTTTATCCTGTACGTTACAAGGACATTGAAAGGGCTGTTTTCAGCTGTGTCACTGTTGTGCCTCTATTTGTTCTGGAAAGTTTTTGCAGCCTGACTACTTGGACAAGCACGAGAAGACCCAAAATCCTCTGGCTATGCCCTGACCTGGTCAGACAGAGCCAGCTCCTGTCCAGAGTCAAGTAATTGCCCTTGTGTTGCCCAACACTGCTTGTGACCTGAAAACACAAGTGCCATGTGAATGCGGCTCTCTATGACTTTGGATCAGAGTTGGCTCATGTCTGGCCATTTTTAAGAACAGACAGACAAGCTTGCATCTGTCTGTACCTGTCCCTGTAGACATACCCTAAAGCTGCTAAATAGGTGATTTTTTTTTTTAATGTCACCATAAACAATGAATGTGGATTGCCAAGCAATCATCATAGAACTAAAAAGTACTCAACAAAGAAAACAGGTAAAACAATGCAAATAAAATGAGAATTTTTTCCTGCCACATCCATGAACTGTCATGCAATTGCCATAGCTGGAATTGACATAAACTCTTTTTGAAAGGCTAATTTAGTAGTCTGCAGTCACCTTTTATTTTGTTCATTATCCTCCTATTTAAATACTTTTTATTTTAAGAAGAACTTGAATTTTGATATTTCCAAAATGCAAACAAGAAATACTGGATATTGGTACGGGAAGGAGAGGAGAGCCTGTGAAATTTTCATTTTTCTTCAATAAAATTAAAGGTCTTGGTAAACTTTGGATAAGATCCCATACTTTGAAGTTGTAAGCAATGCATAAATGTCTCCATTGGCAAATATTTCCCAAAGTATATTTGTTATTAGATTCAGTAACGTAGTAAAAATTACCATTACAGTGTATGAAAAAGCATTAATCTCTTCAGTAATCAAAAAAGAAAAACCCAGGTAAAACCAGAAGATGGATGTATAATCCTTACTAGTCATTTAGAGAAGTGTTGTCTAATATCATTCACTTATCTTTCTATCACAAGTATTTGAGGGTTTGGGTTTTTTTTTTAATTTTGTTTAGTTCTTCGTTTTCCATGTTTGAAAGCCATCTTTTCCAAGTTCTTCTAATAACATCGCTGTTTACATACTGTTGCAGTCCTATCCCAAATATTGTGGTCCCTAGACTGTGGATCCGTCCTACGTGGCCTGCTTCAAGCTATCATAGTGCTGGTTTACCTTTGTTTTTGTGCTTTGAAGTGGGTGAATACAGAGGGATGGTGATCACGTTTTTTTTCTTATATACTGTAGCAGTAATAAAGGGAGAGAGATTTCTAGAACTCTTCCAGAGCTCTTTCCTAAGTTTTCCAAGGAGCTCTAATAATTTATCATAGAATTACAGGATGTGTTAGGCTGGAAGTGACCTTTAAAGGTCATCTAGTCCAACCTCCACCCTGTAGCAGAGACACCTTTAACTACATCAGATTGCTCAGAGCTTCACTGAGCCTGACCTTGAATGCCTCAACCACATCTCTGGGCAACCTGTTCCAGTGTCTCACCACCCTCACAGTGAACTTCCTAATGTCTAATCTAAACCTACTCCGCTTTAGTCTAAGCCACTGCCCCTCATCCTATCACAACATGCCCTTACAAAAAGTCCTTTCCCAGCCCTCCTGTAGGTCCTTGAGAGGTAAGAGAAAACATGGACCAAAGCTTTTGCTTCTAACTTAGGTCCCTATCCAAACTCCACATTCAGATGGAACTGAGGTCTGGTTTAAAGAACTGCTTGTCCTCAGTGTGATCAAAGAGCCATTCCATTTTACCCTGACAGCAGGATACCACAAATATACACAAATAATAGGTTTTAAATAAGTCTTTTACAGCCCTAACTCTCACCATGATTTGAGTATAGGTCTATTCTATAAAATAGAACTTTGTTCTAGCAGGGGACAAACAAGTGTCAGTCAAGCCCAGAGGTGCAGATGAATCTGAGACGAGACTTAATTTCTCAAAGGCTTTGCATAAACAAAGGTAAAATAACTTTGAACACAGTTTAAACTTATTTCAATAAGAAACGGTAATACGTCCCCAAAAGAAGAAGAGAACATGAAACAGCTTATAGGGCTTGATGAGTGGATATAAATTTAGAAGATCTCATCAGCCATCTCAAACTTTTCTCCAGCTGCTTTGATGACATCATTGGTTTCACTATTTACAGTGGCACCACTGTCACATTAAACAATGACAGTTCTAAAACTATCCTCTGCTTTCCTGACAGATATTCATATGCTGTAGAAGAGAAAAAAAAAAAGTCTTCCTCTTGTCATAATAATTTTACTCTTTTTTTTCTTCTTTTTTTTCCCCTCCCACATAATTCCCTTTTGTCCTTCAGGTCTTAATTGCAATTCATTATTATTTTTGTGAAGAGCAGCCTCATGAAGGCAAAGAGTTAAAGACGTCACTTTAAATGACAAAAGCTGAACACTTTACCCCACTTTCAGTCTCTCATCTATTCATCCTTTTCATTGTGAACTTCGCTATTTCAGCTTTCTAAGCTCTTCAACTACCTGCCCCTAATTTGTATTCCTGGGAAGAGGCCTAGGCTGGTTATTTTGCATTTGTGTGCTAATGGTGATGAGTTTGCTTCTAAGAGGAGAACAGGGAGGGGAGGGCAGGAACCTCCAAAAGGGTTTAAGTGGGAGTGGGGGTGAAGGTGCAGGAAGGGTTGTTTGGGGGAGAGTCATGCTGAATTTTAACCCTGAATGCTTTCTTATACAATTTAGCACAAAGCCCTCCTGATTATATGGAAAATGACACCCTGTGAAAACTTGCCTGTTCATATACACCTTTTAAGCAAATAGGTTAGTCAAGTGCCTGGAAAGCCCGAGGGACAGTTGGGTCATCTTTTCATTATTACATTAAGACATGACATACATTTTTCTAAAGGCTTCCTTTTCCCTATTTTTTTTCTTCTTTTTTTTTTAATATGCCCTGAAAATTATGTAGTTTATTCGAAGTATGTATAGTATTCTGAAATACTTTTATTAGGGGAAACGATCTGCACATGTAAATGATAGCAGTGCAACTCAGCTCTGCTTTGTTTGATAAAACCATTTACTTTCACAGGGTTAATTTTGCCTGTGCGCTTAGATGCCATGTGAGATAAAATACCTTTCATTAGATTAAATAGGCAAACAGAGGCTTTTTGACTTACTGACTAGTATTTAAAAGCTGAGCATTTCTTATGCTAATCATTTTTATAACTAATTTAACAGATGTAAAGGAATGTCATTATGAATAATTAGAGATGTTAGTAATTTAGTTTCTAATTAACCAGGGATGTGGCAGACCATTACGGATGGGAATACTCATTAGCCGTAAGAGGCATGGTTGTTTCACTGCTTATTATCGATTCTGCCTATATTTTAAAATGGTTTGGTTGTTTGCACCCTTTAATACGGAGCACTTTCATTTCACGCTACCGGGTATATCAGCAGCTTGTACTTTGTCACACGGTAAAACCAGATAACTGTGCAAAGCACCTGATGCAACAAAGCGTGCAGTCATTTTCCATTTCATGAATTATTGCATGACAGTTTTCTCCCCAGCTACACACCCAGGAGGTGAATTTGCAAAAGGGGCATTTTTCTTTTGCAGGTGTATGTTGCCTGTAATGCAATTAAGCACGTAAGTGCTAGATCTTTAAATCTGTGCCCATGATTCATTTTATGAACAAGAATGAGAGAGAACCTACCCACTGATGCTGCCCTGCACACTGACCTCATGACGTACTTTACAGAATGGCGCTGTGGTCTGTGTATCATCCCCTCGCTCTGCATAGGCTTCCACTAGTGACTTGCACAGCAGCCTCTGAGGTGTGGCAAAGGCTGTTCCTTTAAGACTCTTACATCCCCTCAGTGAACTTCCACACGTGACCTTTTGCTTTCTTTAATTACAGTTTCTAAAATTATTATTTATGATCCATGTTCAAAATCTGTTTCAATAAGGCCCAATCAAAATACAATTGTGTAGAGACAGACCTTCCCTTCCATTTGAAGAGGAAAAATATACATAGAAATTTATTATTTCTCAGATAGTGGAAATCCTTTGGAATCAGTGAAGACAGTTTGTTTGTAAAAGAGACTGAATATTGATTACATTAATCATAAGTCATTTTGCAATATTAGCAGATTAGCAATATGGACAGGCCATTAAGCTCTCTGAGAGAGATTCTCGGAGACAATCTGCCCTATGATTTATGAGTCTCTGGAAAGCAAGAGAGTGACAAATTCATGAGCTACGGCAGCATATAAACTTGAAGGAGAAGAGCTTCCTCTGAGTTCTGACATTGGGGTTATACGGAAATGTGCACCCTAATAATGGCAGTCTTTGACGGCAGAACAAAGTCACACACAGTTTTTCAAGAGTGACCCAGTTAAACTGCTGTAAGCTCTGTTTAGCCTGAATATGCGTAACAGACCTCCATCCACCATTTAATGTAGTTTAACTAGATTAGTTTAAACCCTTCAGTTAACCAGTGCGACTTTCTCCTGTGGGGAGAAACAAAAGTGGTTCAAAGTCAGACCATGCATTGTTTCTGCTCAACACTGTTCGCGATTCCACTCACCCCAGAGCAAGTGTGTCCCGTTTCAGTTCCTGGGCTAGACTCTGCACCAGAAATATCAGAAGGTGTAAATTAAAATGAACTGCTATTTCAATTCAAGTGTTCACATGGGGAAGAAGTAAAGATGGAGATTCCTGATATGCTTATTAGCCTACTTATGTATATTGTATTGCCAGTTAAACTTTGCCTAAGATACAATTCAACATACTTAGTCAGATTAGAAAATATTTTTTCTTTTCATAGCAGAGATTAGAACACTAACCACAGCTATGGAAAATCAGTGTTCAGTGCCTGCTCTGCTATAGATATCATAATACAAATGACCTTGGGCAAGTCACTTAGCATATATTTGCACTGCAATCAGACAACCTAACCTTAAAGTTCAGCATTCCTGAACTTTTTAGCAGCACCAGCAGACCACTATCAACCCCCACTGTTTTCAAAGGCCACTGTGGCCCCCTATAAAAATTTTAATCAAAAGCACCATTGTGACAACTTTGCTTTATATGGTTCAGCAAACCACTTACTATAAATTGGGAACTGCAGACGGGAATCACTCCAATGGCATGGCTTCAATGTGGGTTAAATGCAGAGGGTCTCAGGCAGATTTGTACATCCTGAGCTGCTTTGTGTATGCTTTCACAAGTGCCACAGTTAGTCTGGCTACCACCAGCTCTCCCGTGCCTGTCCTCTGCTGCCACGCTTCCCAAGTGCAGCATAGGCTGTGCCTCAGCCCCTCACCTGTTAAAGTATTTCTCTACCTCACAGGTGCAATCTGAACATAAACATGATGTGCTAACATCATAGGGTTAATGAGAGTATTTAATATATAGGGTAAAACACACTGAATAATTATCATCTTAATTTTCCCTTGGGTCTTGTGGGAAGTCCTGGTGGGTATGGCAAGAAGAATGAGCAAACTACTAAAATTAAGGTTGGAGGTTATATAACTGTCAAAAATTATCACAGTTTTGTTGGCTTAACCAATGTCTGACTCATCTGGTCTCTCTCTAGCCTGACTACAGTGGAGATTTTAATAAAACAAACAAAACAACAAACAAACAAAAAAAGGCACCAGACCATTTTTAAACAACAAAAGGTGCTGAAAGGAAGGAGGTAGCATTATAATGAATGCTTGATGGTCAAAACCCACCTTCTCATTTTCCCAAATCCAAAAGTTTGTTTGGTGTTGCCCTCAGACATACCTAAATATGTGAAATCTTCAAATTTGAGGCTGAAATCTCCTTACAGTGACACACACTTCTGGCTGAAAGCAAGTGGAGAAGGTCCCTGCACCTCACTTCAGGTGAGAAAGTAAGTACATCATGTAAGGAACAGCATAAACAAAACTGGTACAAATACCAGATTTTGAGCAATCAGAGTACAGACTGGTGGTGGTGTTCTTTGATTTAAATCAGGTTCTTCACCCTTAGCTGCAAATTCTTTTTCCACAGGACAAGCAGCAGTGTAACCTTTCTTTAGGGAAACTTTGCCTGACTTGGATAAAAAGTAATTGGGAAACATACTCTTTCCTCTTAGGTTACTACTTTTGCCAGCAGTAAAACAACTCCATGGTATCCTGAGCTTCTGCCAACGGATAAAACAACCAAGGCAAACCAAAGCAAACTGAACCAGGAGTGGGCTTGGTGTTAAGTTAGTAGCTACTATCTTTCAGCAGAGAACCAGGCTGTAAACATTAATGGATATCTGTAATTTCTTTGAATTTTCATTGGTGCCAAATTCTAAAAGATAACAGTCTATACAGCTGTCCTACTTTGATTGCTAATTTTTCTCTGCATGTTGCTCTTGAAAGCTCTTGGAGAAAAGAGAAAAATCTTTCAACTGCAGTAATCTAGCCTTCAATGTGCAATGAATGAAACAGATATTGTTTTGTCATTTACAGGTTATTGCTTAATAGAAAGTTGTCTGAGCTAGTTTCCTAAGATTAGGCGATGACATATATTTGAACTTCACTTATCGTAATCATGTAAGCAGTATTTGTATCTTAATAAAGATCCTCTGTGCTGGGATTTTTCTCCCCCCTGGGTTATAAACTATGTTCTGATGCATAAAAATGAATAATTTAGTTATAACTGTACCACCACAAGTTTATTGTAAACTGAAGCCACAATTGCAATCTTGGATGCCACAGAAAACTCACTACAAAAGTATCTAAATTGTTCTTTCTTTAGCTTCAATAACATACCATTTTACATTACCAGATGTGAAAACTCTATAGATTATCTGACAGCAAATACTATATCAAAGGCAGTTCAAAAGAAAAATAAAAATGATTTTCATATTTTTAATCATGCCTGCAGATGGGCTAGGATAATCTGTCATAGTTCAGAAGTAGAAAAGAAACAGGCTTGATGTAACTTGGCTCGGTGGTCTGTTTCAAATATGGTTCAGACACAATGGGAAAAACAAACAGGTTTTTGCTTGAGAAAACAGATGCAGCAGGCAAGTGCAAATACCTTACTTTGCTCATTTCAGAGACAAAAAGCAAAAACCTAGCTTTTTAGGAAAGTTAAGAAGGACCGCTCCAAAGATCCCATGTAAGCTTTTCTTTTTTTGAGACACTTTCTGTGCCTTCCTCTTCCCACACATGCTGAATCAACAAACCCATATGTTCACAAGAAAACATCCCTCAGTACAGCCATGTCCTATGCCACGCATGTACAACACGAGATTTCTTGCTTGCAGATGCACAGGAATCCCGCAGGACCTGTGCTGCAAAGCGGTGTGCGAACTGCGATGCAGACAGCAGGGAAACTGAGTACACTCATTATTTCTGCGGGGGGGGTGGGCTGGGGAGGAAGCTTCATGGACTGAACTCTCTTCAGGGGTCCTGAAGATGCAAAAACTCAGTTCTCACAAAAAATGTGTCTTCTGACTGGCAGTTCTGGGTATGTGCCTTCCAGGTCCTTGTCCTCTTAGCAACACGATGTTCCTTCATAGTCTGGCACAGCACTGAACTAAAGGCTGGGATCCGGAAGACATAAAAGAGACTGACACTAACAAAACCTGCGAGTTGTAATTGCTATCTTACCTTCTTCTATATGGAATTAATGTTTCAGTTTATACACTCTTGAGCAGACTCTTGGTCACCTACTTAACCGCTTTTCTCAGGTATTTTCCTTGACTGACACCTATTTTATTTTCAGTCAGCCTGTGATTTAAACGCGTGACCGCTCGCACCTGAAGAAAGGCAGTGAGCTTACGTTTTGTACTCAGCAACTCTTGTGTCACCTTCTCCTGGCTTAGTTACGCCTGAATACCTCATAGCACCCTCCAACCGGCCTGTATGGAGGGGCTTCACAACAGCAAGTTCAGCAGGACTAACGCTTTAGAAGAGAAGGAAAAAGACAACAAAATAAGTGGCAGGGACGGGGTGGGGAACCAAGCCGCCCGGTGCCTGACATAAAAAGAAATAAAATAATAAGGCCAGTCCTTCGCTGTAAACAATAACCTGGATGTTTACTGTGCGTGGCCGCACACCCTCGGGCGACGTCTGCGCCGCCCCCCCTCCCTGGGCCGGATGGCTCCACAGCTCAGTGCCTTGGCTTAGGTGCAGTTGGAAATGCCCGAGAATGGCTCTTTGTTGATTTTCGCCTGTGCAGAGAGAGCCTGGTGTTGCTGCGAAGCGAAGTGCTATTGAATTTGCTCACTCAGGCAGAACACTCGACAGGAAGGAAGGAAGCAGCCATTCTTTCTGGTCCTATTGTCTGCCCACCAGGCTTAGGCAATCAAACAGCCCTGTGGCCCGGCTGCCGGCTCCC
>VXBZ01010798.1:57616-132112 GCA_013399135.1 Heliornis fulica
GTGGGGTTGTTTGTTGACTTGTTGGTTTTTAAATTCAAGATCATACTTCTGTGAGTCCTAATTTGGTCATGTTACAGTAACACTTATGCTAGTTACTTATAAGTAAGAAACAGCTTACTCTGCCTAAGTAATCCTTACTTTTGCCTACTTCTGTGAACTGAACAGTCTGCCCTGAGGCAAGCAAATCCAAAGCCAAAGAGGGATGCACCCTTCATATTCTGCTAATTGATTGAAGGGGCAAATGATCTATAGGAAAAGTTGCATCATTAACTTAATTGAGGGCAAAGCCTAATTAGAGGGGAAATGAAGTAGACAGAGCCAGAGACACAGCAGGCCTTCATGTGAGATGTCAACAAACAGACATTGTAACTAAAACCAGACAGAAACCACAGTACTTAATTTACATCTTCAATTTCAATGTGAAAATATTTACAGTGATTGTGATGTGTATGCAAGATTTCAGAGGAGGAATGTAAAAATTTAACTTAGCTAAACTGAAATCAGCAGGGTTTAGAGTTATAAAAAAAAAATCTAGTGACTGAAGTTGCTTTAAAATATCCTAAGCAAACTGACTGAAGTTTCTTAAGACTGCATTCGTGCTTCTACAGTATGTTTGAACTCTACATTCCTGAGGAAATCTG
Source organism: Heliornis fulica (assembly GCA_013399135.1). Taxonomy (NCBI): domain Eukaryota; kingdom Metazoa; phylum Chordata; class Aves; order Gruiformes; family Heliornithidae; genus Heliornis; species Heliornis fulica. The sequence continues at coordinate 58,258 of VXBZ01010798.1, forward strand.
ACAAGAACTATACCAGGAATTTTACAGTAGCAAGTAAATAAACCAAGTAAATTCTGTCAGACAATATTGCTTCAGTTCCACTATAGAGAATTCCTAAATGAAGACATAAAATGTCACTTTTTGCACACTTACTCTTTAAAGGCTTACTATGTGCAGTCACTTCTCTGGAGTCCCCTTGCTTGTGCAGAGAGGCTTCCCCCCTCAGGATCACAAGCTCCTGAGCTTCAAACCAGTGATCTTATATTCTAGAGGCTTGTTAAGTATTTTAAACATTAGTTTAATATCTGAACTAAAACAGGTGGCAATGGTCTTTTTGGGACATTTTCCACTGTGTTTTAGGGGCTTTTTTATTTGGCATGCAGCTCCTTTTTTTTTTTTTTTTTACCACTGCAGGAATACAAACAAAACCTTTTCATAAGAAAAGCCACTTAAGTGAAATGAGGAATGCAAGCAGACATGTTTTGGCTACGGTGCAAGTCTTTAAAGTATATAGGCATTATTATACAATTCAACTGCAGTCACATGGGTATTGCACATTCTTTAGTAAGCTGGGCCCTGAGCGGGCTCCCCAAATACGCACAACATTTTTGTGAGTATATATAATTAAATAGTGTGTAGATAAGTTGATAGATCGGAAAGAAGAATGAATTTTATTGTGAAAACCAATTTACACAGAAACAGAAAAATCATGGCATGCTATTTAACAAAAACATCTTAGGGCTGAGCTCTTTCGTATTCTCAGGAAAATTATCAGCAGTTTGCAGCTTCACAAACCTCAGATTTTATTAATCAGTGTAACTGATTACCAGACAACAGAATCATCCCTCTGTTTACAGCAAATGGATATGAAGTGGATGCTTCTGTATCTGCATTTTACTCTTCACATTTTCTGTCCTCCCTAGCTGATGCAGCCACCCTCATGTCCTGTCTCCTTTCATACAGATCAGCATGTAGCCTTGAGAATTTGTCCTGTGTCATCTGATGCGGCTCTGAAGCAAGCAGACTAATGACTTTGCCTGAAGAGGAAGATTTTGCTAGTGTTTGATCACCATGTCATTTTCAAATCAGTTTAAGAGGTTTTCCTCAAGACAAGCGAGAGCTAGTGATCCAACCAAGATATCTTACTGGCTCCCTTGTAATTCAAATTCTAGCATGCAAAGCCTTAAAACACTGACTTTAGGTAGAAGACAGTAAGAGGCTGTACAGTAGTGGTAATTATCTAAGTTGTATGAAAAGGAGCACTAAATACACCTAAAGTTAGCCTAACAAATGCATACTGTGCCATTCTTACAGCTAAAGATCTTCAGGGCAAATCTCCATCTAGTTCTCTGACAGTATGGTAGCTGAAAACTTATTTCGGTGGGAAATGGAATTTATAAAATTATGGGTTTTGAGACAGCAAAATTTACAGCACTCTACAAATCACTGGAGCAGTCTTTCTTATTTCAGCCTTGTAGTAAAGTTTATTGTAAATTAGGTAATAAGAGGAAATCCTGCTTGGATTATACTAGAGTACAATAGCTGAACGCTAACACATTTATTATCACCTGTCACATCCTTATGAATGCATCATTGTGAACGTGCATTTGGATCTAGGCATTATTAATCAGTGTTCCAAAGAAAACCCCACAGTAGTTAATTATTTGTCTCAACATATTGCATCTAAATCATCCTCCTCATTAAATCAATTACGAAACAATGTAAGTATCCTAATTGGGCTACTAAGAACTAGAATGTTGTTGCAAAATAGAAAGAAACTACCAAATCCTATCCTGATTTTCAAGTACATAATATCTATTTCTTTTCATTCTCTAGCAGTAATCATTCAGTTTGGGAGTTAAATTAGGAAACCTTTCCAGGGTGTATTAACTGGGGGGTTGGCAATGTGCTACTTTGTCACATGGCTTTTTATAACTTGGAACACAAGCAGAACTTACATACTCGTGTGTGCTCATAATATATTGTGTGAACGTGTCTTACAATGCAAAGAAATTTTTAACACTTTCCATTGTTCTCAGCGGAATATGGTAAACAATGGAAGCTATTGAACCCTCTGTTATTTTGAACATACAGCCCAAATGTATGTCAAACACACTTTCTCCAGACAGTCATTCACTGAGGCAAATATCGGCCTGTGTGTATGTGAATCAACAGCCCCAGGAACCCCTCAGAGCAAGCAAGGGGAAACAAGTGGTTTTGAGACTTGATTCCTGTGACTCCTTTCAGGAATCTGCCTTGGGCTAGGATGAATCACATCCCAGAAGTGCCATTTTCTTTTTTTCCACTGACCAAAGAGGGAGTCCAAGACTTCTAGGTGTAAAAATGAGGATGTCTGCACTTCAGTAATCTAAATTTCCATCTACAATCCACCAGACTGGAGAACAACACAATACAGGCAAGCTGAACCTGAGAAAGCTTAAAAGGAAAGAATGAAGAGATGCAAGGCTTCGATTCTTTGCACCTGCAGCATCACAGAAGACATGAAGCTATAGAAAGACTTGATTATAAAGAGTGGTGGGGCACAAGCCTAGCAAACAGATTGAGGAGTTAAAATGATGTGGAAAATAGACTGCAAATTGTCCTTTAGATGGAAATATTCTTATAGACAGCAGAGGCGAACGTTGTGGAAAATATATTCTTTCAAATGTTACTAATTTATCTAGCTTTTATACTTTCTTTTACTTTGATAAAATGCCCACAAAATGTATAGATATTTCAGCTGATATTCTTTTTAGCTGTTGGTTTTTCTTTTGTAATATCCTATTGTGATATCCTACTGCAGTACCAATTTCATCAATCAGAGTATATCTGTGCTGGTGTATCTGATTTTTTTTTTTGAGGTAAAAATGTTGTAATGACCATTCACTTCAGCATCAAAACAGTCCTGCCTCCAGTGCTAACTTAGCTATTTTGGATTCTGTTTCAGGTATGTTCCCCACACCCCTAGGACTGGCCTCTGTTTTGAGGAATAATTGCCCGTTGCATTGCATGAAATCTTGTCTAAACAATGTCTAGTCTGGCTTTTTTGGTCTGATTGGTTCTTTGTTTTGTAATAGGGCCACCTGTCTGGGTGTGTAACAGATTTGATACCTTCTCTGGCAGAAACAAGTAGTCCATACAAGACATAAGAGAATCACACAGTGTGGGACAATCCATTGATAGTCACCTCTCATCATGACAAATATCTTTGAAGAGAAAATCTTATTACGAACATCATTCTTCACTGTACTGCATTCTTTTCTGTGTAGTAGTTATTGGCAGATTACTTTCTCTTCTCTTTCACAAGTTACAACAGGAAAATCTATATAATTTTTCTTCTCTTGCATCTTCCAGAGTAAAATCAGATATCTGTTAGTTTTGTGTTGGGTTTTTTTCACTGTCTTCCAAAACAGTCCCCTGCCAAATTTACTATAGTAGATAGCATCTTTTTTTCTTCAATGAAGTTATAAAATAATAGGGAGGAAGAAAAAGAAATCTAAAAAGTATGTTTTCTTTCATAGGAAAAATAATCAATGCAAATGTAAAAACATGTTTTCTGTACATCCACTGTAAATTCCATCTTCCAAGTTTCCTATAAAACTTAACATTTGTTAACAATTACCACTTGGTACTATACAACACTTCTTTCAAAATATTTGCAGATACCTACTGTGTAGTAACTATGGGCAAATGTTGATATTTAATAGCTTTTATTATATGTGGTCTTGTTACTGGTAAAAACATGATGAACTTTTAGAATAATTTCACACTAAGTCACGACTCATTTTATTTTTAATAGCATTGTAAATAGTCACATTAAACTTGCAAAACAAAACTCTAAATCCCAGGAAGGAATAAATTGTGTAGAATTAATTGACTTGTGAGTCGTTTCTTTTCCTCACTGTTTTCACTCACTAAAATTCAGCACATTCTGCATTTAATAAGTTGATTACAATTACAATGTTAATTAGGAACAAAACCTCACTTTCCACAAAGGAATGACATCCCCTTTTCACCTAAAATATGCAAACTAAGATTTTGTGTAAAAAACTGTTGAATTTGGTGGATGTGGCAGCAAACCAAATTTGTCAGATTTACCAGCTTTGCCAAATGATGCCCTGAGTCCAGTTGCTTTCGGAATTAGGAGGTGTGACCTCTTTGTGAGCCTCCCACAGACAAAGGTGCACCGATCCTCATCCCTTCTGACACCAACTGAGCAAGTTGCCATCATCTTCAGTGGCAAGGAGGATTCAGCCCAGAAGGAAGAAACGTTCACTGACATGAGGAAATAGAGATGGCCTTGTTAGCAGAGCTCTTTCCCCGGAAGTCAGAAGCTGATCAGCACTATGCTCAGCAGGAGATGTCAACGACGTCTATGGAAATTATGATGGGCGCTTCAGATCACACGAAGAAATTTGACTTTCTCAGAAAGGTCATATGTAAAACATTCTTCTTAAACACATTCTCCTCAAATTAGATCAGGAGTTCACACAATATAGTTCATTATTTTAGGCATTTTTTCTTAAAAAGTAATAACTGAAAAACTATCTGTAAAGGATGCTTTAGAAAGAAAACAGAAGTCAAAACAAGCCAAAGGAAGGTTCAGGGTTTGGTTTTCTTTTTTTTTTTTTTTTTTCAGAATAACCATCTTAAGCCATGAACACCTTAAAATCATAAGCTATGAAGGGAAAAATCCTGCTCTTTCTGCTGGGAGGTGGGGTTTGCCCACAGCAAAATGAGTGGGGACATTATTGCGGTGGCGATAGCCACAGCGTTTTCACCACTTCTTTGTGGCACTGGAGGAAAAAAAAAATCAAAAAGAAAACAAACTATCCCGCTGCCTGAGGCATGCTCCTGAGCAAAGCCCAGCTCTTTAGGCTTGGGTCAGGGAAGAGAGGATTTGCCTCAACAGGATGCATGAGTGGATTAACATGACAAATTAACTGTTAATCCAAGTAGTAGCCAACTATTAATAAACTCCTCGTGAACACTGCCTTGGTGGTTTGAACTCTGCTCCTGGTGTGTTTTGAATTTGGAAGGTGAATATGAACTAGTCTCTTGTGTAGAGGCGGATCTAATGGTCATCTGGGTGAACAAATATAGATAAGCCCATCCTGAGACCTTCATAAAGATGTAGATTTTTAGTATGACTTCAGCATGGACAAGCCACTCCAGACTTTGAACTGAAAGAAGCTGTTTCAGCTACTCTTCAACCCCATTTTCTGTAAACAACAGATGCAGATCTCTCTAAACTTGGGGAAGGAATGAGTTGGGGATGTTTGCAGCCCCTCACGTTTTCCATTTTGATATACGTAGCTACCAAATACTAATGGTTCTCCACTGGACAGATATGACTAGTTTTATTTAAAAAAAACCCTATTACACTATTGTTAGCAACTGGTTTTATCAGAGCAGTATGAAAGTATTTTAGATAACACTGGAAGATTTATCTTTATCCTTTCTAAATGTGAAAGGAACTGGTCTGCAAATTCCCTGCATCCACCCCTATTTCATTTGTTTGCAAGCTGGGTTTTATTTTTCTTGCAGTCAGTGGCAAATCTCAGTGAATTTAACTAGAGAAAAGGGATTTCAGGCACACCAGTTTAAGTTCAAGTGTTCCAATTTATATTGATATGAGGAGGAAAAAGATTACAAATAATACCTTAATAATAAGTTTTAGTTCCAAGAGCTTATTTCGTTTAAATAATTTAATTTAAATTTAAATCTAAATTAAAAAGAACAACAGGTATGTGACTCGAGTGCCAACAAAAACAGGTACCTAGCTTGGACATAATTATGCTAGTAAATCTCCTTTTGCCCTTACTGAGTGTTTGGCTATATCACTTTAGTGAGAGTTTTATTCTGCCCTATGATGTCAGGACTAGGTCCTCCATCTATAATGACTAAATCCCTCAAAAATATTTCAGTCTTACAGATAACTTTAATCACTGCATCTCTATATATTTACATTAGCAAGCTTTCGCTCTCCAATAAAAAGCATGCCAAACTTTGCCTGAACGCATGAAGTATAAGATACTTCAGAGAAATACATGATCTGTTTGCATATGGTAGGAAGTCTTTTGTTTGTACAGTAACTAGTTTTAAATTTTGCTCACTAGTAAACTATTTTTAAAATTATACTTATGACAAAGTAAGGGCATTTACTTTAGCTTTTTAAACATAAAAATATCAAGATTTGCACTATTCTCAAGCATTTCCTTTATCTCTCCAATGCTATAGGAGAGGTTGGTTCTAGCCTGTAACTGAAGGGTTCTAAAAAGTTGTGATTTGGTTTTGGGTTCTTTTTTTGTTTTGTTTTGTTTTGTTTTGTTTAAAAAAGCAAAACCAAAGAAGAATTAAAAAGGAAGAAGATGCCTTATTGTGAAAAAACACCAAACAAACAAAACCAACCAAACAAAACCCAAAACCACTAATCAAACAAAAAAATCCATCCCAAAACACCCAAAACCAAACCCCGAAATTCTACAGGGTTGCAAGAGCAGAAGAAAAAGTGTAAAAGCTCATTTCAACGTAGTGATTTATAGGGAAAGGCTCAGCAGCTTGCATAAAACCCAAAGGGGAAGTGGTCGAACATTGGGTCAAATCTCCATTCACATGTTTTGTAATAAAAGGCTGACTGTAGCCTTTGAGCCTTGCTTCCAGTCACAGACAATGGCAATTGCAGAGCAAGACTAATAACAGGATTTAGCATAAATCCACCACAGGAAGTGAACAGTTGTACTGGCGAATAATTAGCCAGAGAACTTTTTATGGCAACATCAGGATGCTCTCAGTGCTTTAAGGCATTGTCTGCAACTGTGATCATGGGAAAAAAAAAACAAAACACCCAAAACAAAACCAAAAAGTCACTTCTTCCTCTTTGTAGAAGACTTGATATCATTTTTAAAGCGTTTTCATAATTTTTTTCCTCTTTGGTCTAATTTTGTGTAAGCGTTGAATTTGCATTTGAAGGGGTTTAAAAATGTTCTTTTTTTTTCCCCCCCTCACTGATGCTTTTTATTGCAAGGTGAATTGTGTTTATTTTGCATGGCTAACAAGTGGGTTCAAAGCAACACTTTGATCTTGAACCCCTGACAGATTCCAAGAGCTGAAAGCCCCCCTGTGCAGTAAAGTAGACCTGTACTCACAAAGCCTGGCTAATTTGCAAAGGAATGTCAAAATTACTGGCACAGCTGACTACTGCGTTGCAGTGCGTTGCAGTGCCTATAGTTTTTGTAACGAACAGAGATCTGCTTTTCTCCACATTTGTAACTTCTTTGAAGACAAAGTTTGAGTATTTCTGTTCCTTCTCTAGGCAAGTCATGACATTAAAAAAAAAACCAAAACAAGCAAACAAGGAAGAACAACCCCACCAAAACCCAAACCAGGTACTGTGAAAATCTTTATTTTTCAGAAGAGATCATTTTCTATCTAATATCCAGTGCTGCTAGATTTGCAGAAAACAGTCTCTGTCCTTTTGCATTTTACAAGAACTGCAAAGGATTTTAGTTAAGGAAAAGTACTGAGATTTCATGTGATAATTTGAATAGTTCTCATCACCTTTAGGCTTCATCAGTTCTGCCTGGTGAGAGTGATATTTGTTGTACTGGAAGTGAGATACATTAATGAGACTCTCTGAATAAAATTCCATCTCATTTCCATTGCCTTTGCATAGCTGCTTCCTAGCCACGGGGAATGGGGGTTTGGGGGAGGTGGGGGGGAAGTAAAAAATTTTGAGGAGGCCATAACCTTGGTGTACCCACTCAGACTTTAAAAAAACAGAAGTGCTAAGGTAGAGCAGAAATTCCACATTAATAATTTGGTTTGTGCATTGCCAGTCTGTACGCCAGTGAAGAAAGGCAATGACAAACTCCCTGGATGCCTAATGACAATCTCAAGAGAGGTCCAGAACTGCACAGCGATTACCTATAAACCTGAGTCTGGCTTGGTAAAGGCCGAGAGCTGGGAGCAAAGTACCTCAAACCACCCTTGGAACTGCAAATCATGATGGTACTCAACAGCTAGATGCTCTACCTGGACTATGGAGTACATGAAAGAAAGAAACGACCTACAAAGCTTCCATGCCTTTCTGGATTTCTCCTGTCCCTGCTCAACCAGTAGCAAAGCTGCGGTGTGTTCTGGTGTATGTGCTAGCCTAAGCACACCGGCCACAGCAAAAGCACAGAAACAGCAGCTTTCTAGCAACGTTAGAAACTGGAGTATAAACTGTCCCTGAGTATACTTAAGTGTACCCAGAGCTCCTTCTGTGTTAACAGGCATTTGTTAAGAGAATTAAGTATACACAGGGCTTTGTTTGTGTAAACAGGCAAGATTGACAAAGGGCAGGAGAAAGGAAATAGCATTAGCTGTAATGTCACAAGTAAGGAACCGAGGCACAGAAATATTACTAACAGGATTTTCAGAAGGATTAAAGCAGCATGACTTTATTGACTGTGCTGCATTAACATCAAATGTGGTTTGACTTTCAGTGATTTCTTCAAAGACTGGAAGCAGAACAGGAACCAAACCCAGGTCGATACTCAACCCACAAAACCATAATTTCTTTCCTTATTTCTCTACTATATTTAGGGGAGGGAAAAAAAAAAGGCAGAAAGAAAAAAAAAAAAAAAAAAAAGGGCACATGTGCCTGTAGGGTGACCTGTCATGCTGCTAAGTCTCTACTTCTACAAATGCAGTCCCTCTCATTTTAACTAGCTCTAATTTTGAATGCTGTCTTTGGCATTCTGCCTTGGACTACTCACAAGGCACTTTTTTTTGGTGAACTATTTTGGTGGGGTTTTTTGTCGTTGTTGTTCACTTTCTTCCTCTTTTAAGAAGGGAGATAGTAAATGTGAATAATGACTTCTTTCCATAAAGAACAGATCTTTTGCAGTCAAGTTTGGCATCACTGTTATTTCTCTCTTACTTGAAGTTTAGACTAAAACTATGGCATTTATACTGTGAAAATCCCTAGGATCTATTAAATGAATCATTCATGTGAGCGTCCATCAGGAGGTTACATTTTTTAATGTTCTGTTTATGGGACCTGTTTTCTGTGTTGCTTAATTTGCATTCTTGGAGAATTATGTGATGAACACTAAAACTGGTAATTTTTTTGTATGTTCATATAAAATATCTAGATCAAATCTGGTCTCAAATAAAAAAATAAAAGGATAAACTTGTTTCTAGATGCGGTTAGAGAAATGTAGCATCCATTTAAGAGGAACTTGCATATTGTGCAAGTTCTGGAATACTATGTCATATACTACATCTACATGTAGGGGAAAAGAACAGATAGAAATAATTGCAAGAATGAAGAAAGAGGCCCAGTTTTAAATTCAAAATTCATACACAAATTTGTTAGTGCAGCAGTAACTGGATCAATAAGATCATAGCTGTTCTCCCAAGTTTTACAGCTAGCAATGTCTGTGAAGTTTGAAGTGCAGCTCTCTTCTGTTAGTTTCAATTATATATATATAATATGCTTTCCTCAGCTCGCCATTTTTGTATCTATAAATTCAGAGTTATATTTACAACAACAGCAATAATAATAATAACAGTAATCATAATTTAAAAAAATAATCTCAGTATGCATTTACAACCGAATGATACATAGTCAGGATAATGATGTCTAGAGAGTGCTAGTATTTTTGCAGACAAAATAGTTATGGGGCCTTGGGATATGTTGAAAAATATTTTTGGACTGTCTCAGTTTTCTCGAGACGAGCCTGTTCGTTTACCATGACACTTGCTCACTTACAAACATCTCTATGTTGGTGTGGCTGTTCTTTAACTGCCACATAGTTTTAGTCTTTTTTTACTATAGAAGATGCTGTAAAGAAGTTACCTGAGATCCAAGCATCCTAAATCATGCATCAATCAACTGTGAACTGACTTAACCAAGTTCTGAAAATGAATGAAACTTACATTTTTAGTATTCATATCTGTTATATGCCAAATTATAGATAAAACTGGCATATAAAATGCATGAAGAAGGATTCTTTTTCTATTAGCATAAATTACTTATTTGATTTATTCAGGATGAAGTTTTCTGAAGTGACTGTGCTTCAAAAACTCAGAAGTTCCCTGAGAAAAGGAAAATTTTTCCATCATTTCTTCCACAATTAAATGTAAGTTTAATAAAATATCATCACTGCATATGTTTTAATTAGGTTCCACAGGAACTGGCTGTCTAGGATTTTATACCCAATATTTTCATAATAGTTTGTAAGAGAAAGTTAAATGATTGCTAATGAAGTTTTTAAGTGACAACCCCGCCCCACTCCAACAGAATGGTACATGTCCATACAATTCACCAAAGAGTCACCTGCAGCATTTGATAAGCTAAGCAGAAATAATGTGTGTTTTGAAAGGTAGGGACAAGCAACTCAGACCACACTTTAAGGATCAGGAATTATTTCAGTCACTGTTATCTAAGAAGGGACTGTGATGGGGAAAAAAAGGTTACTCCCATTAAGCTAGTGCTGTTATTGTGTGACTAAAAAAGACCTAAAATGATTCCAGGATTTATGAAGAGGGAAATATGAAGCAGGTGTAAGGGCATCATATTACCCTGGTACAACTATTACTGCAATGTCAGGTCCAGATCCAGTACCCACGCCTGAAGAATGTGTTACTGCATTGGAGGGAATGTGCACCAGAGACGAGACAAATACTGGGGAAGGAAGAATTGGGAAATGTGTATTTATTTATGTGTATAATATGTAAAGATTCAATGAGGTCGTGTATAGTAATTTTCCGTCTGACGTTCAAGCACTGTAAGAAATTAAAAGGTTGACAAGAGACAGCCTTGAAATAAAGCACAGTGTTTAAAAGCAGGGGTAATTAGCTGTTGGGGCAAAGTTCACAAATGCTCACAATATACAATGTATGTAACTCAAGATTTAATGGGTTTTGTAGCAGAGCTAGTGGGCTTGCAGCAGATACCAGTTCAAGAGGACCTCATGGCTCCAGTTAAACAGGACAGATGGATAATCACAACAGGCAGATGCCCACTGCAGCTGGATTAAGTGGATGGGATCTTCTCTTTTCTCAGGGAAAAAATGAATACCTCATCCTGGACAGAGGATAGAGAAGCTCAGGTACATGAAGGAGGATCTCCACTAACTTTAGTCACCTTTCCTATTTGTCTGGGCTTCGTTTACCATCAGTGTAGAGGAACAAGGATCTCAATAGGGAAAATTATCCCATCCTGATAAGCATCAAAACTAGACATAAATGCTTCACTCAGTCATTGTCTTACCACAGAAAAGAGAAGTTTGAATGAATTGTGTAAATAAGGAGCAAGAATCACATGACCTAAGTACAGCTACTGACATCCATAATGATGAGAGAAAGAAACACTTCTTGGACTCAATTCATCTGACCTGCTTTAGATACCTTCTGTAAAACAAAATTAATCATGTGACAGAATTATGTAAATGGAGTCTTGTCAATTTTTTTTTCTCATATTTAGCTGCTTTTTAGATACTCCTATTAGATATCTTAAATTTAAAAGGGTAAATGTAAGAAAACCCGAATACAATGAATTATTTTTTAGTTTTAGGTCTTCAGGATGTGGGTGATGGCAAAGCTAAAAAGGCTGATGAAGGAATGGAGAGGGTGTGTGTGAGTGGAGAAACTAAAGGTATATATGTATTATATATATGTGAAATAGAAAATAGTTTCTGCAAAGAACACATTACGAAAAAGTAAGGAATATGAAGGAGGGGGGAGGGGAAGAGTCTAAGGCTTGTAATTCAGCTAGTAGATTCCTTTGCCTCTGAAATGGTTCCCTTGAGACACAGTTCTCTAGGTTAGTAAAGCTCATGATTAGAAAGTGTTTTCCTGATATTTCACCTAATTATACCCATCCGTAATCTCTTTCCAAAAGCCTCTCCTCATTTTACCTCTTTGGCATACTCTAAACAAGTCTTTTCTTTCAGCTCAGTCTTTCAGTTAAACAAGTCTTTTCAGCTCAGTAGCTGGCCATGTAATACCCTATATAACTGGAATCCAAATCTGCAAATTGCTGAGCAGTCCCAAATTTCATTAATTTCTAAAAGGCAGTGAAGGCTCTTACCTTTTCACATGTTAGTGTCCAGCATTAATAAGAATATAAGTATTTAAAATAAACAAAAAATCAGCCTTGCTGTGCATATAAAATATCTAAATACATAACTTGGTTGCTTTTCAGCATTCTCTTCCAAGAAAGCACAGAATTACACTTTTTGGTAATAATTATTGTAGAATATTTCCTTTAAGGAAAGTTTGTATCTACAATTTGTATATTCTTGGAAGAATATAGTTTATTCTGATAATTTCCTGGGAAGAAAGGGCCTTTAATTTTAAATGTTCAAAAATAAAACTTTCACTATGGACCCAGTTCTGTGAGGGGTGAATGCCACAAATCCTGGGTTAGATTCTTATTTATGCCAGCTTCCACAAATTAGAGACTCTGACTTCAGTAATATGCCAAAGCTGCAGTATCTTCAAAAAAGTGACTATAAATTGCTTAGATGTTGTCCAGCCACTACTGAATACCTCCTGTTTCTAATATACTGCCTGCACTGGGAAAAAAAAGCTGTCTCCAGTGAAAAACTTCAGGTACATTGCTTTTCCGTTGTTTTTAGACATTTAAAGAGAATAGACTGTGGACTCTATCCTTCTGGGATGTGGGGACACACTTTCCCCCAGTCAGCCAACTTATTGTCTCAAAAGGCAACCTATATGTTTTGAAGAGGAAAATCCAAACAGCTAAAACCAAACACACCTTCATAGATACACATTAAAATTCTTAGGTTGTTTTCTCTTTAGAAATTTGACAAGCTACACAAGGCAAATGCTTCTCACATCACCATGATACCTTCTGGGATTTCCTTCTTGAAAGCTGTCAGTGAAGGAAGTGTTCATAAAAACGGCATTCACATGGTTAAGTACCTAGAAAAAGCTCCCAAGATTGTCACTGTTGCCAGACAAATGGTGAGAAGCCTCCGAAGCTTTTAGGATACCGATGACAGAAAAGTTGAAAGATGTTTCACATGACTCAGAGTTTTATTAGATAGATATCTAACCACTCAGGAACTCAGGAAACACTTGGTGTAAATACATGATCAGCTTTCACAGCAAGGGAAGGCTGTTAGTTGGCCCCCCAGTGAAGTGTTTTGTTCAACATATTGAGGACCGACACAATAAGTGGGAGAATACTCGGGTGACAGAGCCTGCCAGTGAAACAAAACTGCTGTAGGACCGTCAGAGCTGACTGAGTAGAAATGTAGCAGGATCATAAGTGAATGAGTTGACTGGGTAACAAAACGGCAGATGAAATTCAATCTGAATAAACAGAAAGAAATGTAGAAGGAGAAAAATAAACCAAACTAAATATACACTTTCAGCTGTGTGTTATCACCTAGAAAAGTTACATTAGAGTAATTAAAGAAGGTATTTAAAAATAGATGAATGCTAAGCAGCTATAGAAATGCAGTTTGAATGTTAGATAATCCTAGGAAAGTAATAAAAAACCTCAAACAAACAAACCAAAAGCATCCCTACACTATAGAATAATAAAATAATTTAGGTTGGAAAACATCAAGTCCAACTATTCACTTAATACTACCTAGTCCACCACTAAACTATGTCCCTAAGTGCCACTTCTACACATCTTTTAAATACATCCAGGGATGGTGCCTCAACCACTTCTCTGGGCAGCCTGTGCCTATGATTGAGAACACTTTTTGGTGAAGAATTTTTTCCTAATATCAAATCTAAACCTTCCTTGGCACAACTTGTGGCCATTTCCTCTTGTTCTATCACTTATTACTTGGGAGAAGAGTCTGACACCCACCTGTCTAGAGCCTCCTTTCCGGTAGTTTTAGAGAGTGATGAGATCTTCCCCTAGTGTCCTCCTCTTCAGTCAAAACATACTGAGTTTGCTTAGCCGCTTCTCTTCAGACTTTCTCTCTAGACCATCTATCAGCTCCATCTTCCTTCTCAGGACACATTCCAGCACCTCAATGTCTTTCTTGTAGTGAGGGGCCCAAAACTGAACACAACATTCAAGATGTGGCCTCATCAGTGCCAAATACAATGGGACAATCACTTCCCTTGTCCTAGTGGCCACATTATTTCTGATACAGGCCAGGATGCTCTTGGCCTTCTTGGCCACCTGGGCACACTGGTGGCTCACAATCAGCCTATCAGCCAACACCCCGAGGTACTTTTCCACTGGTCAGGCAGCTTTCCAGCCACTATTCTCCATGCCTGTGGCAGTGTTGCATGGGATTGTTGTGACCCAAGTGTGGGAGACAGAACTGAGTGTTGTTAACCTCATGCAGTTGGCTTTGGCCCATGAACCTTTCCTGTCCAGATCCCTCTGTAGAGCCTTCCTACCCTCCAGCAGATCAACATTCACACCCAACTTGGTGTCATCTATAAACTTACTGAGGGTGCACTCCATCCCTTCATGAAGAAAACTGATAAAGATATTAAAGAGAACTGGCCCAAATACTGAGCACAGGAGAACACCACTTGTGACTGGCCACAAACTGAAGTTAATTGCATTCACCAGAACTCTTTGGGCCTGACCTCCCAGTCTCTTTTTACCCAGTGAAGCATATGTTCATGCTGTTAGGGCAAGTCTGCCTTTCCAGTGCTTACTTTCTTCTCAGCTGGGTAAGTCCTGGGCACCAGGAAGCTGGCATGGAACGGTGGAAGCACCACCCAGGGAGCTGAGGCCTATCTTTATCTTCCTTTACTATGAGGCATATCTCAGCTGTCCATAGGCTCAGCCACACAGTGGCAAGATCCATTCACAGTGGATCTGGGTAGTGAGAAAGAAAGCAAACATAAAACAACAGCTCTCCTTCTCACCTCTCCCAGACTCAGCACCAGTCCTTCACTCAAGACTCTTTTACCCACCCTGAGTGTCATAGGGCTCAGGATGGAGGTGGGTATGGCCCATATGTATCAGTTTCTCTCTTTTTTCCTTCTCCCCGCTTATATTTTTCCCCTGTTTTGGTGTGGGGTATCCGTTGGCGGTAGTGAATAGAGTACATCCTCCTACAAGAGGAAGGCATACCTGGACTGATTGGTGAAGGAACTTGTGGAAAGTCATGAAAAGTCCCATCTGCCAGCCATTGTTGAAGACATGATGTTAAACTAAACACATTTTATATAATAAATAATAATGAATTTGGTAAATATACATAACAATAATCAATAATCACAAAAGAATAAATTTAATAAATTCTAGAAATACAATACATAAATATATTAATAAAATAATAAATGATGAAATATATAGCAATAAATAATAAAGATTAAAACTATAACAATAAATAATCTTATATAAATATCAATGATACCAATAATATTTAGCAATTATACATCAATAAATAATCTTTCTAATATCTTTCTAATATGGCTATCATTCAGATACAGAACTTTTATTTTCTAAAGATATGCTCTGTTAGCAGATTACATTTGTTTAGAAGAAAAGAAAAAACAGACTCAAGTCATCATATATATAAAAAGCTAATACATTTGCTTTAAATAGAAAATGATTTTTTTTTCTCATGTCCTGTAGATGATCACGTCACCTAACTTTTCATCCTGCTGTCTTTATTGCCATTTCTTCACAAAGTAAGTTGTTTTATTGAGACATGCAGAGAGAAAAGGTAACATGTCCATTTGGGGCAAGTCTTCCACTTTTTATCTAATCTGCCTGCTGGATCATTTAAACTGCCTGTTATTTGATCCCTGACCTTGTAATGAGAAATTGCTTAGTAGTAAGTTGCAGACTTCCATTGGCAAACATGCTGAAAGTGTACTCAGAGAGTGGTTGTTGATTAATTATGTATACTTCGTGTCACTGAGATCTCTGAGCATGTCAGAGGGCTGCAGACAGAAGGAGGTGTACTGTTTCTGATTTTCTCTACTACACAACATTCTAAGTTTGCACAAACAGAAGGGTCAGTGCACCTTGCTGTTTAGAAAAAATAACCAAAAAACTTGTGTATGGTATTTTTCTAGTTGAAAACCCAAAAGCTTATGCAAATGTATTGTTTAGAAGTAGGCAAGATAAGGCTGAATAGCACATTATTTGTGAGCTGTTACCCATGAAAGGAAAACTGGAGTGATTAGAACACTGTTTTTCAGACAGGATCTTCCTGCCCTATGTAACTTAAATTACACTGAGTTATTAGCAAATGTTGCTACTTTCCTGGGTTTACTGGAAGTGGGAGCAGATGGCCATAGAAAACCAGAGAGGACAGAGACAAGTGGATATGAGAAAGCTGGAAGTCTAATACTGGATTGAATGAAAGTCTATGCTGATAGAGCATTAGCAACTCTGTATGCGAAACTCTTGCCTGATTTTCTGAAGTAGCACTTTATAAATAAGAATTACTATTAATGCTAGTCCACAAACCATTTTGCATTTCAACTCATTTGGAATACAATTTAGCAATTTTTTATAGATTGTTGTGTTCATATAGCTCCCTTTCTTCACACTTTAAAACCTGACTGTACATCAGCATTATCATAAGACATTAAAATAAAACAATCACCTGAAAGTTCAGCAAAAAGATGAAACTTTAATTCAAAATGTATTTCTCCAATTCTGATGTCCTGTTATTATTGGAAACACTTTTCATTTTGTGTAAATATTGTTTTCTATAGTTTTCAGTCTAGTCATTTCATGTTACCCTTTGCAGTTGCAGAACGTGTATAACATTTTGATCTCTAATAACGCAGGCTAAAAGATCATAGAATCATAGAATGATTAGAGTTGAAAGGGACTCCCAGAAGTCATCTAGTCCAACCCCACTGCAAGAAGCAGGGACACACCCAACTAAATCAGGTTGCTCAGGGCCTCATCCAACCTGGCCTTGAACGTCTCCAAGAATGGGGCATCCACCACCCCCCCTCGGCAACCTGTTCCAGTGCTCCACCACTCTTACAGTAAAGAACTTTTTTCTAATATCCAGTCTAAATCTACCTCCCTCTATTTTAAAACCATTACCCCTTGTCCTGTCACAACAGGCCCTACTGAAACAGCCTCTCCCCATCTTTCTTGTAGGCCCCCTTGAGGTACTGGAAGACCGCTAGAAGGTCTCCCTGGAGCCTTCTCCAGAGCCTCCTCTTCTCCAGAAGAATAGGAAACAAATCATATGGATGAAAAATATATTAATTCTTAATCCTTTATTTATTCTTAATTCTGAGTCCTTAATACTTACAGGACCAGATTTATCACTAATGTGGGAACAGGTAAGAATATTTGGGCACCAGATCAAATAGTGTCACTTGTTGTTTGACATGGTTTTGTGTAAGTCTGAGGTAACCATCCCCAGTAGCCTTTGTCTGAATTCCGACAACCATTTTCCTTTCTTACAAAACTTTCTAACACTGAATTTTAAGTGTTTTTCTAAAGAATTCATTGGTGGATGACAGATAAGCCGTAAAGCAAACAAATAGATATGGCTCTCATATAAGGAGAACAAAAAAAAGAATTTATGGTTCTTGGATCTCTTCAGCATCCCATGCCAAAACCTGCTCCAAAAATATGAAGAAAAGCACAAATAAGTTTTCAAGGATGATCTTAAATAGGGGCTGCCAAATGTTAAAAGTCTGCCAGTAATAAACAGAGCTTTAATGTTTTAGCTTCTATTATTACTAAATCATTTTGCACAAAGGTGGAGTAGCAGCCCTAGAGTGACGTGGGAAAAAAAAAAGATAATTATCACTTCTTTTCAAACTAACTAACTCTCCAAAAAAGTCTAAACTTCCAGACCAGAAGCCATTATGCTCGATTACATGGTAGTAGACCATCTCTAAAATAAAAATTGAAATGCAAACTAGACTTAAATATTTAGTCATCTTTAGGAAGGGAAGAAAATACACAAAAAAATTTAGGCACACCACTCTCTTTTTATGACCAGCAAAACTAGGGCAGGAACTGTTACTGGTACCACTAAAACTTTAATTACCAGCAGTGGTTAAAAAAGTACAAGGTAGCCCAATTTAATCCGGAAGTTCCATATATTTTCTTCCATAAATATTGAAACTTAAAGTTGGTGTCCCAGAGAGAATTTCACTTCAATAACACTAGGCATGAGTAAATTCCATTCAGTTTTTAGAAACTGGGTAACAATAGCTAACTCTAAAAAACACTCCATAAGAAGACTTGGAATGGGTCTAGTCTTCATCTCTGAACAGGATTAACCCACCCTGAGAATCTGTCCCACCTAGTTCAACAAAAGAAATGAGGAGCAATAGTAATATTTTTTAGAGAAATTTCTATTTACAATGAATAGATTCAGACTTTCAGAAAATTCAAGACTCCACATTTTTTTGGAGTCTCCTTCTCTGGAGATATTCAAGACCCGTCTGGACGCCTGTCTGTGTGACCTGCTCTAGGGAACCTGCTTTGTCAGGGGGGTTGGACTCTATGATCTCTTGAGGTCCCTTCCAACCTCTACAGCTCTGTGATTCTGTAAAATCTGCCTCTCAGATATCTGCAAGCCACAGATTAAAGAAAAATAACCACATCTTTCATACCTGGAAACATTAGAGCTTACAGTTTTGTCATCCTATGGTAAGCTGTTAATATCACACACTAAAGATTCTTCATGACCCTCTTTCATTGCTTTGCTTCCTGATGAGAAAAAAAAATCTCAAAAGAGTATATACATTAAATACCTATTCTAAAGGATTTGTTTGATTCTTTGGGGTTTTGTTGTAGCAGTTGCTTTTGTTTTGAAAATACAATACTATTTTTATTTTAGCTGCAATGGTCATACAGTCCAACTGATTGACCAATTCAGGGATGAACAGGAGTTAAAGCATATTGTGAAGGGCACCGTCCAAACACCTCTTGACACTGAAAGGCTTGGGGCATCAACCACCTCTCTAGGAAGCCTGTTCCAGTGTTTAGCCAGCTTCTTGGTAAAGAAATACTTTCAAATATCAAGTATGAACCTCCCTGATGGAGCTTTGAACCATTTCCATGCCTCCTGGCACTGGATCCCAAGGGGATGAGCTGAGCACCTCCCTCTCCATGTCCCCTCCTCAGGAAGCTGTAAGGAGCAATGAGGCCACTCCTCAGCCTTCTTTCCTTCAAGGCAGACCAACCCAAAGCCCTCAGCAGGACATTCCTTCCAGGCCTGTCACCAGCTTTGCTGCTGTCTTCTGGATGCAGTCCAGGACCTTTGTGTCCTTAAACTGTGGGGCCCAGGACTGCACAGAGGACTCCAAGTGAGGTCACACCAGTGCTGGGTGCAGCGGGATAACTAACAATTTTGACCAGCTGGTTATGCCGTGTATGATGCACCCGAGGATGCCAGGGCACATTGTCATATAATCTGCTACTAAAATATAGAAGGGTAGAATTTTTCAAGGTCAAATAAGTTGTTAGTATTATTTCTATTTTGGGGAGAATGAAATAGCTAGCTATGATCTGAAGCAAATCACTAAAATTTGGATGCATCCAAAATGCAAACAAATTATAGAACTATAAAAAACTATTAAAACCCAAGATCCTCAAGTGCATATCAGAACTAGGGTGAGTTGACAAAAGAAGAAGCTCTAGTTGAAGAAAAATGGAAATGGCTCAGGCAAAGATAAAAAAAATTAATGGCTGATTGAGGCGGCTAGTGGAGTAATACTGAAACTAAATGGCTATTGAGACTGTGAGAGGAGGGATTAATCCTTCTAGGTAAGGCAGAAGGTAACAAAATGAGAAATGTTCACAGACATAGAAAGATAGCTGGATAGCTGTGAAGGATGGGGAAGAAAATTTTGTCTTCTGCACACATTCCCGCCCACAGACTGAAATGGAGGTTAAATTCCCAGAATTAAGGTCCCTCAGGAAATCTTGAGCAGAAACCACTGACCACCAGTAGCAATCCTCTGGCTGGTTTGGTTGGTGTTACCAATGCTCTAACAGCAGTGACTCACTTAAATGGTGTTCTGCCTTGGAGCTGTTTGTTATTGGTCTTCTGCAGCCAGAGCTGGCAAAATGGGACATCACAGTCACTCCACTTCTCAATGTCTTAATATAAAACCCACCTTCTAATTAAAAACATTGTAAACTGTGACCAGAACAGGAAGAAAATCAAACTCTGTTTCACCAGCTTGTCTAGCAAAGGGTGACCTATGGCAAGGAGTGGGGTAGGGTGCCGGAGGAGGCACCCGGCTTCTTCCGTCAAAGGCCATTTGTACCTTGAGTGAAGGAGATGTTTCCAGAAGTCTGGACAGACATATTTCAGGTTGATTGCTTGTGCAGTTGAAAATACAGTTCTTTCTCATTAGCTTGATTTCTGCATTGAGCTGGTAAAAAAAATTAGATATTAGGAGTTTTAATGCAAAAATACCACTGAATTTCATTTCTTAAGAGTTTTACTCTCTTAATCTGCCCACCTCCTCTTTTTTTTTTTTTTTTGTCTGTATGCATCCCTCATTACTTGCAGTAATGATTAATTCTACAAGTAAAATTCAGCAAGGAAATTTACAGACTTTAGAGAAATAAATATTTTTCTAAGTAACTGTTTTATAGCATTTAGAAATGTTTCAGCATTTACATTTTGATAAAAACTGTTTTCTTTCAAATAAAGTATGCTTGGTAAAATTAAAATAAACCTTTCTCATAATTACAATGTAGTATTTCTCCTTTAATTCCATTAAATCACCATTTGCTGCTGTTTCTTTAAACTGACCCTCCCCAAAACAACTGCAGTATTATTGATTCAGGTTCTGATTTTCTGATCTCACCAAGTATCACATTTTGCTTTCATGCAACCACAGTGCTACAGAATGGAAAAATACCCCGTTAAGTGCTTCACTTCATGTCTGCAGTTAAAGTCTGTCTGCTCCTCTTGATTGATATCTCCATAGATATCAAAGAGCAAATCCTCTAATAAAAAATCTTGTAAATCATGCACATCTATTTTCTAATGGGGTGCGTTGTCTGAAAAATGTTCCTGAGACACATGAAAATATATGTCCTTTGTGCCCTTCAGAAAAATAAAAGGTTCTAAGGAGTGGTGAAATAGTTTCTTAATGATTTTCTGTTAAAAATGTGAAGAAAGCTTAATAATGAGTTTAACACAGTTAACATAGTTTGTCACATCTTTGGATTTTGCAGCAATACTGTGGCTATTGAATGTGGCTATTGCAAACAACTAGTTGCTGATATTCAGTCCCTTGGAACTCAATGGGCAAACCCTTCTCCAGAAAGCCTGTTACCATATTCCTTGCTTCACAGCCACAAAACACTCTCACACAAACTCTCATTTTTTCCAGAAATAAGGTGACCATGTCATATTTTCTTACAAAAAAAAGGCTTTACCTAATGTTACCCAGAACCTATAAGAAAGTACAAAGTACAAACACATCTCAACATTTACATTCAACTGCATAATGTACTTATTGTTAAAGTAGCTGGCTATTTTTATTTGTTGATGTCATTAGAGGCCCGCATTTTTTTTTTACTATGGAACTGGACAGACAGGATTAGTCCAGAGTCGCATGAACTGGTTGTAATGAAATCCAAAACCGTGCAAAACTCCCCTGAACTCGTTGTGAACTTGAAGTGAGGCCTATGCAGGAGGCGTTTTAAAAGAACAACCTCTTCTCCCAAATTTTTAGTAGCGAGACCAGAAGAAGTAAACAGGCGAAGCTATTGTTGAGCAGAAGTTAAGGGGGAAGCTTTTATCTGTCTGGACTTTCATATTACACACATCCCCATGAACCCTCTAAAGACCTAGATCATATTAACTGTGGGAACACACAGCGCTTCCTGGCTGCAGGCCAATCCGGAGTTTCAGAAACGGCTACGAGTTAGTTGAAACAGGTGCATGTAATAAAGAAGCCTGAAATAAAGAACCAGAACAACTGGGCTGTGTCAAGTTAAAGTTACTCTTACACAGGGCTGTGCAAAAGTTTCACAGTGAGTTTCAGAAACCTCAAAATCTGCACTTTGCGCTTTTTTTCCCTATTTTACCCAAAATCATTAAAAAAAAGGAGAAGTGCTACATTGGAAAGCTACAAATTGGTGTACCACCAAAGTATATTTGCCACTTACAGATGGGCCTATCATTTTCCACTTACAGATGGACCAAAGCCTTTCCAACTTTGACAAAATCTGTACTGTTTGAATTGCTGTTGTATAAAGTTGGCCTGTCTAGAAACAAATACGTAAGAAAAGTATCTTTTTTAAAAAAAAGTCAAGGAAAAATGTAGGCATCTGACCTCTTAGCCCAGAAGAGAAGCAAAAATCACCTACAGGCTTCTGTACAGCAATATCCTGTGTGTTTGTGGAAAGCTCTGTTTTATATGGAAGCAAAGGAGAAAAGGATTAAGTGTCCATGCTGAAGGCATGCTCATCTTCACAGCTCAGACATTATCAGACCAGGGATTATCTCCGGACACTGTTCAGTAGGTCCTTCTCTGTCAGAAAATCTATGGAAGTTCAACCTCTGCTTCCTGCTCCAATGATCCCAAAGAGAAGGCAACAGTTTCATTACTGAGTCAGACTATATTGCCTGGACAGTGTAGCATGTATTTTCCTCAGTATAACTTTCTAGGTGCAGACTTTGGCAGGAGAATGTTTGAAAGCCCAAGAACATCCTTTTCCCTGGATTCAACACACTAATAATACTTCTGTGTATGTGTATGAATCCATGCACATACAGATTAAATCACAAGCCATATCCAAGGTGCAAAGAAGGCTAATTTATTTTTTTTTCCAGCTCTTCCACAAAAATTTAGAGGTAGGAAGTACCAACAATTTCCAACATTAAGGTGTACAACTGGAGAACAGTCAGAAAATGTTCTTTAGACAAAGCACTACTTTGGTGCATAAAGTTATTTGCATGGGGAAGGATGCTGTGGTTGATGCTACATGCAAATTATCAGCTCTCAGAAACAGTACAGTAATTGTATCTGATATCCTGGTGCTTTTCTCTTTTTTTTTTTTTTCTTTATAAAATCAATACCCAAATCCTTTGAGGTTTTCTTTTTTTTAAATAAAACCCCAATGTTTCTTTGAAACTGGTAATGAGCTCTTCCTAGAAATATGTCCTAGTTCCCTGGAAATGCAATATGAATGGCAATAAAAATAGTGTCTGACAAAATCACTCCTGAGTGCTATTGCACTTTTTCTCGATATAGAAGATGTAAAAGAAGCCTATGGATTAACATTTTTTTCTATCAGATTTAAGGTATTGTGTTTTCTGCCAATGTTTTCAACATATGGAATTCATGTTATAAAGTTAATGACTTAGTGACTTAAAACTAAGACGTATGGAAAACAAAAGCAGAAATCTTACAGAACATGATAGTTATAAATGCACATCAAGTTGTGCAAATCTGACTTGTAAACATTGCTCACACAGTATAGTTTCTTACAAAAAAGATGTCACGAGGACAATTCTATATCCATATAATTTATAGCAGCATTAAAAGAAAAAAATGTTTCAGACAAGTCAACAGTATAACAAAATTCTGCTGTATAGACAAAGGAAGGTAGATAGTTTTCCTGCCGTCACCTTCGCTAAAAGAAAGTGCATCTGATGGCTTTCATATGTCCAGTACATGCATCTTGGTTTGTTGCTTTTCTTCCTGTCTCCTTTTAACCTGGGACAGCAAAGCAGTGGCAAGAGCAACAACAACAAAATATCAACAAACAACTAAAGATGTCTAAGTGTGTTTTAAACTTTTTGAAATGTCTCCTGAGTGGGTAACCCTCCACAGTGAGGAAGCAACATAAAACAGAACTTTTTTATTTCTATTCCTGAGATATCCTTTAACTGGTACCCTGAGAACGCTTTGACACTGTAGACAGTTTTTTGTGTACTAATGACCTCAGGAGCTGTGCTGTTGGGAAATTTTAACTTGTCGTAGGGTTGCTTAAACCCAAAGGGTCAAAGGATGGTGACCGAATACAAAGCAGCCCACTTGCACTTCACTTTGGGGTTTTAGCAATAGACAAAAGCTCAAGCTCATTAAAAGTCAAGAGGAACCCAGCAAGCCAAGGTGACAGACTCAGTTTTGGTAGAAATAAGAGAGGCCTTAGAAAAGGCCTTCCAAAAGGCCATCAGAAAGCCAATTTTTTAAGAGCATCTTTGTAGAGGGTGATATAAACTATAACAGGAGGTTTCTGGAACAGTATAATACTGGCTTCAGCAATAAGGTGATGAAAGAAATGGACAGTTGTACTTTTGAAATACTTTAATGAAATAAAAGTTGATAGCCAGGAACTGTCAGAAAGCAATTAAAAAACCAAATTAAACCCACAGTCATTAAGTGTAAAGAGAGGGAAAATGTTTAGAGGGATAGGAAGCATCATTAATTATAACTACCTCAATTAGATTCTTAGGAACATCAACTATACAGTTGCAATAAAGAAATTCCAATAAAGTAACATCCCCTCTCTAGCCAGGCTTCCTGTGTGCTCCTAGGATAGCAACTAATATGAACTCAGTAGGTGCCATTCTGTAATGTGGGAGAAGTTCTTCCCATCCTAAAAATCATGCTTTGCCTGAAATCCAACACAGACTGAGAAACTAAGCCATAAGAAATGAGAAAAAGGAACCCCCAGAAAAAGATGGGGGTGGGGGGAGGCAAAGAAAGTAGATATAAAAGGGGGTATGGATGAAGCAATTTAAAATATTTCCAAACTAATTATGGTGTGCCCCTACAGCTTACAAATAACCCAATCGTGCCACAGTGGTGGAGGTTCTCTTAAACCTTTCCACACTTCCCTCCTCAATGAATGAACATCCCTGTAAGGAGGTACTGTACCCCATAGCAGCTATGGTCCTAGGCACATCTTTTCCCAAGAAAAATGCTGAGGTATAAGGAGCAGGATGTATTTGCCAAAACTCTGAACCACAGCTGAGATTTTCCCACACTAAGAGAGAAAAAGCCCACATTTGTATATATGTTAAATATTGAAGTTGTAGTTGAAGACATGCAAGTGGTAGTACAGGTTTTTCCCATGGCCAACATGCCAACATGCTGCAAGTCACACTGTTCATAATGCAACATCCAGATTCCTTGCTCTTACCCTCTGTCATGATGTATGGAAGGATGGAACTGTGGTTTCGAGTAGGTGAGGATGTCCTCTATGAAGCTATGAGGCCTCTGGGGTCCTCATCTCTCTGATTTAACTGCTGCAGCATGATGCAGTCTCACAGAGGCCAGGATGAAGAGCACAGTTATTAAATATACCAAGCAGTATACTTCCACAGCAAGGAAAATGACAAGATGAGCCATGCTTCTTTCCCATTTTCCATGTGTTTATCATTTATTTACAAAAAAAGGAAGTGTGATTTCACTTGAACCCAAGAGCAAGGCTGATGTGGGAAATTTTATATTAGACAAAAAGTTGAAAACAGCTTCAGACCACAGCAACAGCCAGTTCTCTTAAGCCTTAGGAGTAAACAAAAACACCTAAGTTCTTGGTGTAAACACTCCTCACGAGGAACCCAGAGTACCCCAAAGATAGGTACACAGAGTCAGTGTGCTGTAGTTGAACCCCAGCGTTTCACAGCAGTGTTGTTTCTGTGCTTCAACAGCACTCCCGTGCCTCAAAACTGCATCCCAGCATGCACATGTGGGTGCACACACACTCCTTCCCCAGCAGGAACTGGCTTCACATGCCGACAAGGCTTGGTAATTCTTTACCAGTGCCTTGGACTACAACAGTGCATAATTGTGATAATCACAATGAGAGATTGATTTACAAACTTCATAAAAATACATATTTATTTTAAAACCTGATTTGCATATGTTTACTTACTCAAAAATGAAAGCTAATCTGATGGACCTCAAAAGCCTTGTGAACTTGAGGAGAGAGAGCACAGAAGTAATTTCAACCTCCAGCTGTCTGAAACAGCATTGCATGTGTAATTCTTATCAGTCATGGTTACCTAAAAAGTCTACAGCAAGTGTCAAAGTTGTAAACATGGCAGCTACTAAGTTTATGCTACTGATAAAAAAAAAAAATCCCTGAATGGTCAAGGTTTTCTACAGATACCCAGCTAATCCTTGTTGTTCAAAGTAGCAGATAAAATGTTCTTTAATCCTAGTTTTCAAAAATTTTATTAAAATAAAGTAATTTAATTCAGACATTCATGAGAGAAAACCAATTATTTCAGTTGAAGATGACTTCTTATAATTCAAAAAAGCTAAAATGTTTCATCAGGATCATAAAGAGCAAGAACAGACTCTGTGAACATACTGGAATAATGAACTTCAGGAAGGGAATGCAGAAATGATAAAAAGAAGTGATATGATAAGAACATGTAAATAAACTTTAGAGGAAATTATATTAACCACGTATTTTCATTCTTTTCTAATAACACAAGGCCAAGTGGCCATTATATGAAAACCAAAAAAATAAGAAGAGGAAATTCCTTTTCAAATGATGCTTAATTAGGCTGTGAACTTTACTGGCATGAGATATTGTGGAGAGAAACAGCTTATCAGTACTCATAAAAGGACTGGGCAGAAAATCATCAGATACTATTCAGTGTAAATGGAATATAAACTGCCCTATTGAAAAACATCTCTACTACGTTAGAGGGTTCAAAATATCTTGTTTCTACAGGCAAGTTATTCCATCTGTGGCGGAGTCTCTTGCACATTCATTTGAGAACTATAATAACATCCTTAAGAGAGTATACGGGACTAGACAGATAACCAATTATGATATTTTTTAAGGAATCAAATGATACACTTACCTTTAATACAAACCTGATAAACCATTAGATTGCAGAGTGAAAACTGGCTTAGTATACCAGATGTGTTTATGCTGGAGTGTTTGTATTAAAAATAAATGGAATATACTCTTAAAAGACAAAATTTCAACATCTGCTGAACTAATTTCACCCGCAGATTGTTCTTTAGAGCTTTCCTTACAATCAGAGTAAAAAAAAAAAAAATCTAAACATAGCTTTTTTGTTGATGGACACATAAAAATGAATTTATCTCCCCTGGGTTTTTGTTGTTTTTGCTGTTGCTATTGTTTTGGTTGGTTGGTTGGTTGGTTTGTGTTCACTTTTGGTTTGTGTATGTGTGTGTCTGTGTTCCTTTTTTAAGGGAAGTTAAGACACTTCTCTTCTGAGATATTTGATATTCAAGTTTATTGATTTCAGAGGGATACAGATACAGAAGTTCCTGGAAAACTCAGCCATGTTCTGCACTCTGCGGAGCCACTTGCTTACTTCCTTGCTTCCCCTGTGGGATGGAGGAGAGAATCAGGGAAAAAAAGGAAAAAGTGAGTTGAGATAAAGACAGCTTAATAGGACAGAGAAGGAAGATGATGAAGTGGTGGAGTCACCATCCCTGGAAGTATTTAAAAGGCAAAGAGATGAGGTGCTGAAGGATATGATCTAGAGGTGGACTAGGCAGGGTTAGGCTGTGGTCAGACTTGATGATCTTGAAGGTCTCTTCCAACACAAGTGATTCTATGATTCAATGATGATGATAAAAATAGAATAAAATTAATAAAATATACAAAACAAGTGATGCACAGCACAATTGCTCACCATCCACAGACCACCAATGCCCAACTAATTGCCAAGCCTTGGTTCCAACTGGCTAACTTACTCCAAGTTATATAATAAGCATGACATCATAAGGCATGGAATATCCCTTTGGCCAGTTTAGGTCAGCTGTCCTGTCTATGTCCCCTCCTAGCTTCTTGTGCACCACCAGCTTCCTCACTGGCAGCACACGAGAAGCTGAAAAATCCTTGATTTGCCTAGAAACAACAAAAAATCTTAGTGTGCTGTCAACACTATCATCATCCTAAATTCAGAACACAGAAGTAATCCAGCCACTAGAGAGAAAATTAACTCTAACCCGGTTGAAACCAGGAGACACTGTCACACTTGAAACACGTCCACACCAACGTCGTGGCACTGGTAAACATTAAAGAGTTCATCTTGGCCAGAGATGACAGACACGCAGCGTGTTATGAAAAATGGAAATACACACTGAAATCCATGCATGCTGAGATGGGTGACTGTGGGGCTCTAAAGCCCTGCTATGCTTTCTGGGAGCTTCCTTCCAGAAGTACCGGGTTTTTTTCAAGGGAGTGCTTAAACACAATTTGGGGAAAATGTTTTACTGGAATAAAAGAAGTTTTTTTTCTTCTTCCTCTCTTAGTTTTATCTCTAAAGAGAATAAAAACAAGCCAGGAAAACTGATAACCATAATTTATTTTATGATTTTATAGAGGGACAGTATTTAAAAAAGAAACAAGCGGCATATTTGACATGTTTATAGGAAGAAATACAGTCTAAAACGCACTTTGTCACGCAAAGTATTCCTTGGTAGGTTAGATAAATAGTTTGTGAAGAATATTGAACATGAATATGCCAAAAGCAATGAAAGTTCCTGTGAAAGCTATGACATTGTACAAGCTATAACCTACAGTTACACTACAGAAGGCCTACAGTACTGTACGTGTACGGATCTGTGCAAAGCTGCCAGGTTTTGCTTCACTGAATTTCTGTAGCAAAACCAGAAAATCTTGCCTGTAGGGCCAGGACTCTTAAACATGGAGACATAAGTATACAAATGCCTGAAAGGTGCAAACACTGTCGAGTGAAAAGAATTATTTAGGAATACAGACACATCTTTGAATGTTGAAGAATAAAATAAGGACAGGGAAAATGGGCTTAGTGTAAAGTACTTTACGGCGACATACTTTCCACTCTTGAGGAGACACCAAAAGCATGGCAGCTATATTACTTGCAAAATTTTGGTGATGCATAATGACTGCACTGTTAGTGAAGCTGACTAGAATAAACGAAGGCTGCTTGCAAGACTCGTGCCAAGTATTGGGAATGATTGCAGACTAAATGGGATATTAGGTGACTTTGGTGAATTTCTGTAATAGCAATCACATAGCCACACGGCAGGTCTCACCATCGGAAACTTAATTTCTTTTCGCAGTGTGCGTAGTAGCTTGACTTCTAGTAATTACTGAGAGAAGAGTATTTCTGGCATAGATTTTGCAAGTGAATCTGTGAGAGCTCAGCACTTACCACAATTTGAAGTACAAATCTTGTTTTCTGACAAAGCTGGCAGCCTCAAAGGGGCTAAGGGTCACTAAGCCTATTTTGTTAGGAAAATCAATATGAACTGTAACTCCAGGGAGAATAAAGTTTTAAGCTTGTGTTACGTGACACACTAAATGGCAAGAACAACTCCTTCCCCTAAGGAACAATATACCGCTAGGATATGTTTAGTGCTTCTTTTTCCTAAACATACCAAGAATGTAACATATTCCTATATACACAATGAATGGATAGGCACATTTCATGACCTATGAAAGTGAAAAAGCACATCATCCAGAGATCCATTTTGAAACTATGAGCTCTGGGTTTTTATTTTACAGTAGCAGGCTGGCACAATGAAATGTAAATATATGAAGATTTCATGGAATGTTACTGGGGTTGAAGAACTGTTATTTTCTCAGCCAAAAACCCCATACCCCATCATTACTTTTTTATTCCTATCTTTTGAATGGTTCTGTGAACACTGGAAATGTTGATAAGGCATGTTACTGAGCCCTGATGCATGTGTCTACATCTGTGGCCTCAACACACAGTAGCACCACCAAACACAAGCAGCCTTTACACTATCAAGGCCAATCTCAGCCATCTGAAGTAATTTAAAATAAATAAAAATATCTGAGCACAGGTTACATTCTGTTTAATGTTACCTGTGACATGTAAGTCAATGGTGTTCATCCTACTTGACATGCATGCAGAGATAAGAAAAATTCTAAAGGCAGGAAGAATTGATTTTTTTTTCTCCCCCAAGAAAGGCTGGTTCTGTTCTTCCTATAAAATACATTAAGCAAATTGGCTTTTGCACCAGATCAAGTCAGTAATCCATGGAAGGAACAGTGCTCAATGATATCAATGAAATCATTGTGCTGTAGCCTGTGGATATTGTGCTGCCTCTCTTTCTGGTACCAATCTCCTGGGTTGAATTGGAACCTGTATGAGCTCTCTCCATTATCCCCGGCTGGCATCTGACCTAAAGACCATGATTCCTGGTGTATAAGCAGATGGACTCCTAAAATAATTTTCTCATTTTTCTATATTCACAGGTTGAGTGACCTGGGAATAAACAGTAGGACCTGCAGGTCTGCCAACAGATGTAACAGCATGAGATACTGAAGGGGTAATAAAAATGACTGTCACATTCTTCAATGAGGCACAGCATATCCAAGTATGACCTCAATATTCCCAAAAGTAGGAACTGGATTTTATTTCAACGACACCAGATGCAATTCTTTTCCTACACCTGTGCTTGAGGAAATCATTTAAGGTCTTATTCAAAAAAACAAAATTGGGTGTCCAAAAGGCTAAAGTGCTTAAATCAAATTTGAACGCAGGCTAAACCAAATTTCCTAAGTCATGGAAGCACTGCCATTCAAAAAGAGCACTGTAAGTATGCATACACCTTCCTTTGGTATGCGCATATGCCTTAGCATATAACCAGGATGCCACTTTTCTTGGCATGGCAAAGCAGCTCACCCTCGATCTTGTGAGGATCTTAGCTTAGGGTCCAGAAAAAGAGACATTCCATCCTTCCTGAAAACCCTTAGGGGAGTTTATCCAAGAAGCATTTTCAGAACAAATCTAACACACCTACCAGCTCCTGTTGACCCCAAGCTACAAGAGAAGCGTTATGCATGAATATGGCTCACTGCTTTTACTAAGGTGTTTCATATACATATATGAAGTGAAGTGTGAAGGTACATCAGAGATTAGATTTAGAGCTGTCAAACATTTTTATAAACTTGCCAGTTACCAGCCTCTGGCTTACTGCTCAAACACATCTGAGTTATGCAGACGCAGGAAATTCAATGCATCCTGGACACACTGAATTCACACTTCTCCACAGATTAACAGTGCTGGAGTACCAGGTCTGCTGCAGTGTCAGATCCCTAGGATATGCACCTTGCTGTTGATATGTTCACGTACGGTCCCTCCAATGTCCAGTGCAAACTGGTCTCCCTGGACATATACAATTCAGTTCACACATGTACAGCAGGTGTTGAATGTCAGGGATACGTTAGAACTATTGCACATATTCAGATTATTTATATATGACAAGCAATTTTTACCTGAGGGTAATCGAAGTTGACAGCAACTCTACCCAGGCTGGAGCAGAAAGCACAAGCTGTGAAAGACAAGTTGGAAGCTTGTAGCCCTGCAGACTGTCATGGTAGATGGTGAGTCAGTCAAACGCACATCAACAAACTCACCCAAAGGAAAAATTATCAGTTTAAATTAAGGTGTATTAAAGCTCAATATATGCATGTAAAAAGAGTTATTTCCTTGAAAGGAGCAGTAAGCATTATTTTATTTTAAACATTTTGGTCATAGCCAAAGCCAAGGCCCTGATCTGGGAGGAAGGGCACACGCAGTAAGTGACAGTCTGTTCCCTGAGGGGCTTACAGGCTAAGCAGGCAGGGCTGGGAACAGAAGAAAGGAAGAATTGTTATCCACATTTTACAAACAGAGCACAGCAGTGCAGAGACTGGCTCAAGGTCACACAGGAAGTCCAGGGCAGAGCCCTGGAAATTAATCCAGATCAAAAGGTGCACCTTCCTGTCTGTCATCCCTACAGGTTTAATTAATAACGAATAAAAATAATAATAATTAAGAATCAGACACTTCCCAACAAGGCTCATGCACACTTTCAATCTAACATTTCCAACCAGCTTCTCAGTCTGGCAGCTAAAATTTCCTTACATCTTTGAAAACATAACTGTTACTGTTTTGACTCATGCTATAATATGCGTGCTGCCAAAAGCAATCCTTAACGCAGTAATATTTTGCTCCGTTAGAGGTTCCATACTGCCAGGAAGCAGCAAGCTTACTGAATAAAAATGCAACCATTGAACAGTCTCTTCTCTGTGTCTGTGTGTCTTTTGGCCTAAATAAAGTAAATACACAGCATTAAGGGCCTGATCCTACTCCCACTTAAGTCAATGGCAAAATTCCCATTGACTCCAATGGAAGAAGAAGCCAGCTCTAACAGAACTGGTGATTTTTTTTATTCCTTAAATTACTGGTAAATTAATTCATGTGTAATTTGCAGCACCAAGATATTGGTTGAGAAACTGCGTATCCAAACATAATTTTAAAATAATGAAAATGGAATCAATTCCATTACTGTACTCATGCTGCACAAAGATGTTCATCGCAATAAATCCTATATTAAGATGTGAAAACAGGTCTTCCCTAGGCAGTGCTAAAAGGAACCAAAAGCACTTCTACTATTGAAAGTGGATGGTAAAGCATGTTTTAACACCTTGTGATATATATAATTAATCCCAATATGAGAGCTTAAGTCACAACAGTTGGATACTCAAGGAAAAATAACCCACACTGAAAAATGCCATGGATGAATCANTATTTATAGGTCATCTATTTAGATATTTATTTCAGCTCCCAAGTCAATCCACACCTTCTTTCTCCCTGCTTTATCATCTTTACTTCTACAATTCCTGGCAGAGATTACAAACTCATCATACTTTTTCTTTCCATTTAGTCTATGATATTTATCTTGGGCTGACAGTGCACTTGGTACCATGTAGGACCACACACACATACTGTGATTCCTTTTTTCAGCAGGACACTTGCACTATTGCTTTGCTGAAAATTTCTTCCAACAGTATTTAACTCATTTGTAGGTGAAATAAATGTCAAGAGAACACATGGCCACTGTGTGGACTCTGATTCTCTTATTTTCTTAGATACCCTCAAATGATAGCTAGACTAACTGTTGATAACAATATGAAAGACAAGCAGCTCTTTTGGTAATACAAAAGATAGCAGAAGTGAAGTTTGTTAAAATGAACGACAGGACACAGTGCTGGTCTAAGCAGGCTCAAGTACACTACTCATCCTAAAAACAGAAACCATTTTAGATCTAGACAGAGCTAAATGACAATGAAAACCCCTCCAGCAGTTACCCCATCAGGATGAAACGAAGCAGAACATATAATGCAAGTCTGAGGAATAAAGTCCTTTCAGATACTGTCTTCCATGGAAGAGAGAAAGCTTGCAATAAAGGTCTGAGTGCTAGGAGTGGCTGCACTGAATATTGATTTTGTTCATAATTCAAAGCTGCAGTGATTCAACAACAGGCTCTGAAGGTACCTGAATCTGGGTAGTAAAAAAAAGTCAAGTTGAAATGATTGTCTCCTCCAAGAAATCAAAGTACATGCTTCTGCATGGATGCTGAACACGAGTGGCTGTGTCTTCTTGGTTGTAGTCTGCTAGTGTCCGTCATTTTCAAAGAAGGCTTGGCACTACTGCCTATCATATTTTTTATTGTAAAATGATAATTCCAAGTCAGGGAAGAGGACAAAGTGCAAACAGGTATTTATGCCTGCAAGGATGCATGTGTGCCGAACAGAGAGGATTAGTCAAACACATTTCTGAGTATCAGATGCAACTAGAAGAACTTGCTCTGTTCAGATTACCAAAATAAAGACTAAGCCTGTACATATCCAGACAACATTATTTAGAAAGAGGGAAGCAGATAAACACCATAGATGGAAATGTGCTTTTTCTAAACTAACAGATAGTGATGACACAAGCAAAAATTAATATAAACTATCTCTGACCAAGAAGAGAAAACAGAAGATTTCTAATTATCAGAGGAGTAAGGTAATGAATAACTTTTCAGTAGTAGTCATGGGTCAGGAGGAAAAAGATATAGAGCACAAACAGCACATACTTATGGCTGTACCCGGTAGGTAACTACGAATTAGCTACCCTATATTTTGGAAAAGAATTAATTTAGCTGTATGGACTCAGGCCTGTGAGTCTGTGGATTTTTCTGTCCAATTAAGTACATTTTCATATTTTGAAGGTATAAGTCAGTTCCCATTCAATAAATTCCAAATATAGAAATTGTCTGGAAGAAGCATGCAGAGAATTTTTTTAATCATTGCAACAACAGGTATCATTCACACTTATGAAAAAAAAAAAGAGTTATTTAGTGGAGATTTTTTCTGCAATCAAGAAAGATTAATTACTTTGAGAGAACTTAATTCTTTGAAGAAGTCACTCGCAATTTGCTGTTCTGGCTGAATTAAGCAGCTCTACAGAAAGAAGGTGCTTCCAGAGTAATCTTACGTGTCCTAAGAGAAGAACATTTTTCTGGTCAACAGCAAAACACAAAAAGCTATGCACTTGAGTTTGCATGCAAGCTTTGGAAATTATTATGTTCTTTTGCTAGGATGCTAGTGTTTCCATACTATGTTAAGTATTATATTAAGTTGTTGAAACTTACATCAAAGAGAAATTCACCTATTATCTGAGCTTAACTGTGTTCTAGTGAACACGTGGAAAAACCTAGAATACACAGCTATTTTTAGCTAAAGAATATATTCTTGTAAAAATCTTATTGTGATTTTACAATGTATTTTGTCAAAAAAAGAATGCTGTCTTTTAAGCTCCTGTTGTGGTACAGAAATCAAAGCCAAAACTTTGCTCCTCCTTTGTTTCCGAAGCAGTCTACAGCCTTAATAGTTTGGCTGCATCTGGAGTAGCTGCATCTTCATGTCAAAGTCCAAGACAAACACACACTTAATGAACCTTTGGTCTCCTCAGGCTCAGCTCTCAGTCCGTGTCTTCCTGGGCAGAGCTCAGCTGAGGCAGCCAACTTGGACTCTCACCAGCAGGCTCTTTGTTAGAAATCAATTTAGCTACCTGCAAAAGTCCTCGTGTCCCCTGGGGAGGCTCCGGAAGGCCACAGTCCTAAGTCAGCATTACTATCCTTATCATTTCAGATAGGCTTAATATTTCCCTTCACACCAGACACCTAGCCATGTGTAGCAAGCTTGCTATATCTGATATTGCACTGATATGTAGGTGATTGCATGTGTCTGTACGTCTGTCAGAGAAAGAATGAACGATTACTTCCTTCCTAACACAGTGGACATGCAATTCCCCTCCATCATTTTTATTTCAGATAGAAACAAAACCCATTCCCCTGAATTTTGAGGGACTACAACATATCAACCGGATCAAAAGCTCCATTTGAATATTCACATGTCTAAAAACATTTTTATAAACTCACTCACATCTGTAGTCCAGAATGTTTTCAGAAAATTAAATTCAGGTAAATAATACCTGTGATAGGAAACTGGTCTGCTTTTATCCAAGTCTGCTTTAGCTATGTTTTTCACAAAACTCATATTTCTTCCACAGGGAGATTTCCAACCAGCCTCATCCCCTTCTCAGTAGATCAACCTTTACTTTTCTTTTATTTTTTTTACTTTAAAAAAGAGCAGTCCCATTAATTTCAGACAGGATTTAGTGTACTGTATTGTGAGCAGCAGGGCTGGCTCACTGCAGCCCCTGACAAGCACAAATACAGCAAGCTGTTCCTGCGTTCAAACATACTGCAAGCTTTGAGTACAATGCTGTTTCCCCAGCTCAAAGCCCTTCCCCAAAGCCTGCTGGCTCCAACACAAAATAACTTGAAGACTCTCTGTGCAGAACTGAGCAGTCCTGGAATGACACCATCCCTGTTAGAGAGTAATGGCCATTCTCTAACAATGACTAATGACCATTCTCTAATTTTCATTAGAGCAACATGACTACACTCCCCATCTGTGGCAGGCACAGGATTCCTCTTTTATATTTTCCTCTGGCCTCAGGTATCTCAAGGTCTTGAAGCTGGGATGCTATGAAAGCACAGCTCTGGACCCCAAGCTCCTATTCCATTTTATTAGACAAAGAGTGGCTGTTCATTTTCCTGCCCTGTCCTCATTCGAGCATACCTTCTGGGGGATAGAGATGTGGGAACCTGTGGTGTCGGCAGATGGGAGCTGAAACGCTCAGGTTAGGCAAGGAAGCACTGCTTATGGTATAGATCCTACTGGAACAGCAAGTGCCCCAGAATGTTTTGTAAGAAGTACTGCAGAGCCAGAGCAGGTGTGTGAGGTCCCTAAAGATTGCTCTGGTACTGTTAAGCACTTTTGTTGTTCCTAACATATACGTGTGAGTATTTGTATTTGGACTGCAATTTACTGCTGGAGTCCTTGGAATGAAATAGTTAACAATAAGCCCTTAACCTAACAAAAGAAAATAAATTATGGAGAATATTTCAGAGTGTGTGGAAGTAGGTTATTAAAAATGTATTACTTACGTCTTAAAGCTGTAGAGGTTTGTGGGGTTTTTGTGCTTTTTTGTTTGTTTGTTTTGTTTCGTTTTGTTTTGTTTTTTTCCAAAGGCATCAGATATCTTAAAAAAGCTAAGCAAGTCTGGTTTTCAGCCAGAATTAATAAAACACAAACTGAGGCACGCATGGTTCCCAGGTGACAAAGCTACCAGGGGCAAGACAGCAAATAGGATTTAGTAATGATATATGTGCCACATCCTTGTGAACATGGTGCTTTGTGTTCATGTGCAGCCATTCATTTAAACCTTGAAGTGTTGCAGCATATGAAGAAATTAAAAAAAAAAAGCATTGCCCACTTTCCCTTTTATTTCGGATTTCTAACAAACAGTGTGAGTCAGCCCTGCTGCCTGTTGTGCTAAACGTATAAAGAATTACTGTAAAGCAATTTAATTTAATCAAGGCACATCCCTTGCAGGATAAACCCTGGTCCTTTTCAAAAGCATGAGTAAGAGGAATAAGACACTTCCAGCCTTTCCTCTGCTGTCCTCAAAAGGGTTAAAGAAGCCTAATACAAAGTAGTTAAGCAATGCCTGAAACAGGATAATAAATGTGACACTCTCCGACTATCAGTAGCAAATATTTGAGCTTATCAAATAACGGAGGAAGTAGTTTAGTTACAAATAAACCAATCTCTCATAAAACAAGTCTTCACACAAGGTATTTTCATTGAGCTGGAGACAGCTAAAGGCCGCTGGCGGGCAGGACTCCCGCTCTGGGTCCACTCCCCAACGGCCCCGCGTGATTAATGGTGCAGCCGGCCCGGAGGCCGAGCCCTGGGACGCCGACCAGGGACGAGGGAGCTGGGCTTCATATCAGCGGAACGGCAATAAATAAAGCATCGCGGAGCTGGTGTGAGGAAGTGACTCATCCTCCTGGAACACAGCGGGATTTGTGCTCTCCCTTGGCCACCCCGCTCCCCCTCGCTCCCTTTTTCCTCCACCGCAGAGACCAGCGCGTCCCAGAGACTGTAGTAGATGTCACCGCTTGGCACTGGCTGTGCAAAGAGAGGACAAATATGTGGGTGTGATGCGGAGCTGGGACGATAGCCTTAAAGCCGCAGGGCTCGCTCCTGGGGGAGCATCTGAGCTGAGGCGAGCTGAGCAAAACACGTTTTCAAAGGCCAGCTTCTTTGCTGGAGATACTTGGGTGCTGCTTCTTCTTTCTTGTGTCATCTAAGCAATGCAGAGGGTGAATATAGCAACTTTAGTAAACCGGAACCGATTTTCCTTCCAAAAGTTATGTAAAGGCACAATTAAGACACAAAAAGATACAGAACTGAGGCAGGGGTTGCAACATGCCCACAGCACTGCTGGCAGCTACCGTGAGGTTTCACCATCATGTTACCCAACCACCGGGTGCTGCCGGCTGGACTGAGCCATGCTTACTGCTCTCCATGAGCCCCTTCCCCAGCAGCTCCTTCTCAAGGGACACAAGCCCACGTTTGCACAACCAGCAAGGATAATTGTGGAAGGAGGGCAAGATTATTCTGTTGGCAGGTTTACATCTGTCAAGATGTGGAACAGGCTGCCCAGGGAGGTGGTTGAGTCACCATCCCTGGATGTATTCAAAGGACAGGTAGATGAGGTGCTTAGGGATATGGTTTATGAGACGACAGGTACAGTTGGACTAGATGATCCTAAAGGTCTTTTCCAACCTAGGGATTCTGCGATTCTGTGATTCTGATGGCAGTGTTCCTTTAATGTCTTTTCTAGGTTGGACTACAACTCTGTCAACCATAAAAGTATGTGACCTCACCACAAGAGTGCAGGAAAACCATTCATAAATCAAATATTTTATTTTTTTTTTTTGCTAAACGGCAAAGAGGTCCTGATGGGCATCAGTAATAAAATTTACTTGTCGTCTTATGGTTTTTCAGGTCTAACATGTCTCTTGTTTACTATATTATTCGTAATATTCAGTCTCAAATTTACTCCACATGCAACTATGTAAATTGTGAAAAACAATTGCAAAAGATAACAGACTGATAGTCTTATTTCAGAATGAAATGAAAGCTTAAAAAAGCATTATAATATAGAAAATAATATGGAAAATCAGATTTTATTTGAGCCTCTAGTATGCTATTATTCATGTATATATGCCTTACACCAGTGAATCTCTTTCTATATTTATAAATGTGGATAGGTATATATTTTAGAATCATAGAATAATTAGGGCTGGAAGTGGCCTTAAGATCATCAAGTTCCACCCCCACTACCATGGGCAGGAAGTAGATATAAGTAAAAATATCTAAGTATAAAAGCAGATTCAAAACAGATCATGTAACTGCTGTAGTTTTTGAAGTCAACCTTGTCCCCATCGCTGCCATCTTTGGCATAGCTATTGATTACAGTGTTGTGAGGAAAAGTCCATTAGTACCTAGATGTTCAGTCCTGAATGAGGGCTTATCTCTGCTAGCTAAAAGTCAAACAATATGCAAACACTTCTGGAAATAAATGTAAGTGCATCACCTGACACAGCATGAAATCACCTGGTCAGATACTGTTTTCTCTACTTTTTCTCTAGGGCAAAACACACCTTAGTGCTTTTTAAAATAGTTTTGAATCATACCAATGATTTACTTTTGTGTGGTCATTAGTGCAAACTGTGACTTCCAGGGCAAAAGCAGTATGCTTTCAAGGGGCTGCGGTTAGAAGATACTTTGTCATCACTGTCTTAGCTGCCAGGGCCACAGTGCTGTCTGGAGGATCAGTCTTATTGCTGCAGCTGGATTCTGCTGGGGTAGCTGAATCACTGGGCATCCCAGTCTGCCTATCCCACCCCAGTGTCCAAGGGTGCTGCTCTTGGCAACACATGCTCAATGAAGTAATTCCTCAGGAGCATCCATTAACATTACTGTACTGGTCTATGAACTGAAGCAATGGAGGATTATCTGTCCCATGAAGTGATCGCTGCTCCAGGGACAAAACATTTGGATGGCTAGAATGGATGTGGGATGAAGGACTCACCTTATCTGTGGCAACTAAACCCTCCTGCAGTCTTAAAGCCTTACATCCAAGAGACTAAAAATAAACTGATCTGTCTTCTGCATAGACTTGTAGGTAGCCTGGTTCTGCATGTTCTACAGAAGGAAATCGTGCTTTCTTCCTCCCCCTCCCCCCGAAAATTGCTGGTGAAGCAATGCCAGAGCACAAGGGTTAACGGATCTCCGAAAGCCCTGGTGCACTTTAGCTAGGGGCGGAGACGGCCTGCAGAATAGATGCCTGTGCTCCTTTGCCTGGGAAGCTTTTAGATTAGTGTGCTTCCAGCTGCATTTCCTTGAAACTGATTTAGTTTCAGCCCATATCAGAGTCCTTTCATGGAGCTATTCCTATTCAAAATAAAGTGCTTTAAGAAAAGAACTGTGATGGGGTTTAAAGTAATCCAAAAAGTATGGGTTGGCTTAGAATTTTTGTTACAGCTAAAAGAGCCAGGATTCAGGACAGAAGGATAACAGAAATTATAGCTCCCTGTGCATACTAAGCCTTTTTTGATCTAAGGCATTTACCACAAAGAACAGGAGGCTTTGCCACCTCTTTCAGGGTTTACAGTAAGGGAGGTACATCTTTATTTCCCCTTAAGACTTGTTCATTACAAGATATCACTCAAAATCACACTGAATTAACTCTCTCTGGGAATATTGTCTCTCATGACAGCCATGGACATTTCTTCATGTTTTAAATACACTTTGGGAAACACTGTCCCATTTATTACTCCAGAAGTGGCAGTTACCCCAGAATTAACAGTTGTTTTCAGATATAACTGTGGTTTAAGTAATGAGTTTGGGGTTGGTTTTGGGGGGATTTTGTTTGGGTTTTTTTTTTGGTTTTTTTTTTGTTTTTGTTTTTGTTTTTGTTTTTGTTTTTGTTTTTGTTTTTGTTTTTGTTTTTGTTTTTGTTTTTCTAGTACCAAACCAAAAGCACAGATGTAGCTGTTAAAAATCTGAAGTGTTCATGAACAATGCATATCCTGTGAATGACAGCCAGGCATATGTTCTTAGCA
The DNA here is from genome assembly GCA_013399135.1 of Heliornis fulica. NCBI lineage: Eukaryota > Metazoa > Chordata > Aves > Gruiformes > Heliornithidae > Heliornis > Heliornis fulica. Next base: position 98,467 of record VXBZ01010798.1, read on the forward strand.
AATTATTTCTTTAAATGACAAGATTGCCAGTGGCCCAAGTGAGAACAATTAAGAAAAATGCCATTGTTCTGGGCACAGAGAGCAGCAGAGGAGATATCTAGGCTGCAGAGCCCAGGAACGCTTCCAAGTCCCCAGCCCGGGAGCAGGCACTGTCTGTGTGTCCTTGCTCCCCAGTGGACATCAGTCCAGGCACATGCTCCAAGTGAATGCTAGGACTGCTTTAAGAAGCATCCAGTGTTGGTGTGGTAGGGACCTGAAGAGTGCCACGATGTGCCCATGCCACTAAGTACAGGCATAGCAAGAGATTTATTATCCAAAAGAGAGTTCTGATCTAAGTAAACAAGTTGGACAATGGGCTGGAGAGAAGCAATGGAATACACACTAAGTGGTGTGATGGTTTGCGCAAGTCTTCTTGCTTTAAGGATATTTGGTTGTTCGCTTGCTCATTTTTCTGTAAGAGGAAGCCGTGCTTTCTTAAACTACTGGGGTGGGGTTTTGTCAGATGGTGTTTTACTAATCTGAAAGGCAAAGGAAAGAAGGGAAGTGGCACATGAGGAAGAAGCCTGGAACAGAAGTGGAATGAGTCCAAAGCAAAGACAGCACGGAGGAAAAGTCTACAGGCAGCTCCCGCACATCCCAAGCACCAATGTAAAGTATGTCAAGATCCCTAGGGTGTGGTTAACAAGATCTAACAGCAATTCAGGAACTATGAGATGATAGGATGGAGTAGTCTATTTTGATATTAGACCCTGGTCCTGTCACAAAATCTTTCAAATAAGTGTCAATGATGATGTTTTGAAAATGCAAACATACGGATTTCCATTCCATAGTTTCTGTTGAAAATACCTTGTTGGACAAGGTCATCATCAGATTGTGAAGGAAACTGATGGATCAATTAGAATTTGCATGGCTAAAATGCCAAAAACACTACCACTTCACAGAAGAGTAGGAATAGGTACCACTTCACAGAAGAGTGAAGTGGTACCTATTCCTACTCAAGTCACATTCAGAAAGAGGATACAGGCCAAGAGATGTTTTTTGGGATCTGTTTGAGCTTACCACTTTTCCAATCCCTATCCTAGAAAGCAAATCCATTCCCAGAAACTGCAAGAACAAGCAGGTGCTTACCAGGATAATCAGACATACTGATCAACACGAGATCCAAACTCCTGATGGAGAGCAGAACGGGGTATCACTGTCATAGGTTTTCAAAGACAATTGAGGTCTTTCTCATTCAGCTTGGGAATATTTTTTTGGTCCTGGTTGTTCACTTCCTTGTTCAGTTGCTTCAGAATGAACAACTGCACAACTGCTAATCAGGATAGCAATGCTTTACATGCTCTTAGCATACATGCCGTTAGCTGAGAATTAGGTCAGTTTATTGTTGCTCTCATGGCTTGACAATGGACCTTCTCTACACAAAGTTGTCTTGTTGCCTCCCATCTAGTACAACTACCATTTTTAAAAGAAACTATTGTTTCCATTGATACAGCCCTTCCTCTCACTATGTCACTTTTCCTTCCTTCAACATTTCAGTTGCAAATCAACTCATGCACATGGCGTCAAGAGTTTTAGCACTTAGGTACACCCTGCAACTCTGGCGTTAAACCTCATTCTGAGTCTACAGATTTCAATCTCATTCTACATTAAAATCAGTTTGGAACTGGGTGTTTTGTGTGCCTTCAGCCAATTCTTCCTTTTCTTTTCAGTCTGAGCACATGGAAAAGATATGTGAATGCTTCACCTGGCAGCCAGCTTGCAGCTCCAGCACAAGGATCCACTGTGACTTCATTAGGACTTCAAAGGAAAATGCCACACACTTCTGTTGCACAAATACTGTGGAGTGGTGAGAGGCAGCAGTGAAGAGGTTAAATATATATACTAACATGGGCCACATTTCTATTTTGTACCTAAACTTGAAAGTAAGGAAGCTTGGAAGAAGCAGGAGAAAGAAGAGTAGGGATGGATTTGGGAGGTGAAAGGAAAAATTGCTTGATTGGGGTCCACAGCATGCATTTAGAAATACTTTCTTTTAAACCCCAAAGGGCTATGATTATATTAGCTAGCTTGGAATATCCCCACAAGTATGCTGTTCCCCCAAGACAGACATTTCCTGGGGCGGAGGGGAGTGCAGGAGGGAGGGGAGAAGGAGGGAGAATGGGGATATTCTATGTATTGCGGTACGTCTGGAATCCTCTTATCTGTAGCAAGACCAGGAACACCTGGACAACACTTGTCTTCCTCCCCCACCCACCTGTGCAAATTGCTGAGCACACTGCAGCTCAAAGCACTGCGCCATATGCCATTCACATCACAGAGATCCATTGTAGCTTCGCTGAACATCAAAGAGAAACCATGGCACATCTTCTTCGCACAAATAGTGAGGGGGGCAGTTGTGAAGGGGTTAAAAGATCAAGTTCTGCTATAAAGATAACAGGAACTGGAGAACATGCAGCAGATGTTCCATGTGGAGGCACTTAAGTTTACAGTCCCACCTGTGTCCATTTAATACCTTTAAAAGCAATCTCCTGCTCATTTGTGAGGGAGAAGAGAAAATTGATGTTCCAATCTCAACATCTCCTTACAACATCCGCATCCCACATGAGGAAAGGGAGGAGGGGATGGGATGAGCAGACAAGACAAGAGGGCTGAAGCTGAGATTTAAGGACATGAATATACAGAGATTTATGCTAGTCCACATCCCCATGTGGAAAGTCAGCCATTCTTTTATGTGCAAGACATCTCATGCTCTGAGCTGAGCAGCAGCAGCCCAACATTAATGTTAGCATTTAGGGTGTTTTAGGAGCAGCATGTAACTAGTCATGTCACAGAGTTTTACATCCTCCTTTTGTTTCCTTCCTTCCTGTTCTCGTTCCTATTTCTCTTCCAAACAAGCAAATGTGTTCTGATACATATGTTGAATTGCTTAAAACAAAGTAGGGGATAGGACTGGAAAATTATGTTACAATTTTATGGAACTATGTAACCAGAGAGATAAAGGATGAGGCTGAGTATGATCCATTATGCTATCAAATGCTGCAGAGTCCACATGTGAGAGTCTGGGGAAAGTTTTGGTCAAAAAGGAGTAGGCAAAGACTGAGCCTTCTTATATAGCAAAGTGAGACCATCACATGGCACAAATCTGCAAGGAAACAGACTTTAGTGTTCATTGAAGTCATATTCTTTCGTGTTCATGTCCTTGGTTCAAATAGATTTGGGGCTATAGAAAGAAAACCATCCAATTTCTAAGAGCACTGAGCTTGCTTCTGTTCCTGCCACACTAAGGAGATGGAAACAGATCCTGTAGGCCATACCCAGGGACACCATACACAGGATATAAAACCCTGATTCCACTTTTTAGACTTGCTGGCTACAAAGAAAAGCTTCCAAGCATGACTCCACATAGCAGATAGGAGATACACACCCATGTCCACCAGCAGCCTGAAACGCTCCTGGGCTCACAAATCTCCCTGAAAAACATTTCTGCATTACTGCTGGTTGTTTTCAGCAAGCAGCGGGGAGGAGGCAGAAATGCATCTCTCAAGGAAGTGGAACTAGAAGGGAAATATGGAGCTCGACAGCTGTGATCTTAAAAGGGAGCAAATTGTTCAGCTGAGTGATGCCAATCTCTCTGTGAACTTCCACTGACATCACCGGGATACCGTTGTGCTGGAAAGTATGCAATTCGTATATTTATACTGTGACCCACGAACCATAATTTAACATGGAATTCAACCCTCTGCACTAAATGACTTTGACACCCTGAGGCTACAGCAATTCAGAGAACAAAACAACTACTGTCTCCTCAGGCAGGCATGGTTCTTAAAAATATAAAGTTACACAGAAAACAAAGGTAGAATAGTTTCATAACTATGTACAACACACCTTAGCACCTTGTCTTATCCCAGATGTCTCCTCACTGCTGGCTATCTGCCATTTACACCAGTCTCCCATTTCAGGTCTTGGCACTACCCAAGTCACTCCTCCTTGTGAACTATCCGAAGGAGCAGTTAAAACCAAGCAGTAGCTGGAGGGTAACCATGAGATGCCTGCTTGTAGAGAGGATTGCCTCTCCAACCATCAGAGCGCTAAAATAGCACTCCAGAAAGATTTATTCTACTTCTAGTTTTGCTATGTGCTTGATGATGGATTGTGTGTGCGTCCCTTTATGCTTTAATGCCTCACTGTGGTGGTTTGTCCCTGGTTGGAAGCCAGATGCCCACCAGAGTCACTTTATCACCCCCTTTTCAGCTGGAGAGGACAGAAAATATATACCAAGAAGTTTAGAAGTGAAGCTAAGGTAAAACAGATTCAATATGGAATTAAAAAAAATCTGATTTATTACACACACACACACACACACACACACTGAAACTGGAGTAGGATAATGAGAAGTAAAACCAGATCTTAAAACAACTTCACCCATGCCTCCCTTCCTCCTGGATTCAACTATATTCATAATTTTTCTCCCTTCCTCTCCCCCCAGAGGTGTCATAGGGGGAGACAGGGATGTGGGTTTCAGTCAGTTCCTCATGAGTTGAGTTGTTTTCCTTCTTGGGGAGTGGGGTGGGGGGGGTGGGAGTGGAAGGGACGGTGGACATTCCTCACACTCTTTCTCTGCTCCAGTGTGGAGTCTCATTCCCAGAAGAAAGTCCTCCCCAAACTTGTCCAGAGTGTGTCCTTTCCCATGGGACCTCAGCTCTTCACTAACTGTCCCAGAGTGGCACATTTTATGGGGTGCAAATTCTCAGGCCCAGGCTGCTCCAGGAGTGCTTGTGCTCCACAGAGTCACAAGTTCCCCCAGTAAACTTGATTCAGTGTTTGTCTCTCTCCACGAGCTGCAGGACTTGCTGGGGGCTTGGTCCAACACTGGTCACAGCATCTTCCATGTGTCTCCACCTGCTCCAGTGTGAGGTCTCTCCATGGCCTGCAGGTGGGATTTCTGCTCCCCATTGTCTTCCATGGGCTGTAAAAGGACAACATGCTCCACCATGGTCTTTTCCACAGGCTGCAGAAGAATCTCTTCTCTGGTACCTGTAGTGCCTCCTTTCCCCTCTTCTTCACTGACCTTGGTGTCTGTAAAGTTTCTTAAATATTCTCACTCCCTTCTCTTGGCAAAACACAGCTGTTTGAGTTATTTTTCTCTTAAATGTGATTCACAGAGGCGCTATGGCTGTCGCTGATTGGCCCAGCCGGCCTTGTCAGCGGCAGAGTCCGGCCTTGAGCCCACCTGTATTTACACTGTCAGGCCTTGGGAAAGCTTGTAGATGCTTCTTGCAGAAGCCACCCCTACAGCCCCCCCCAATCCTCTACCAGAACCTTGTCATGCAAAACCACAACACTCATTTTACCCATAATTTCTTTTTTTTCCCCTCATGCAACCATCACTTAGGGAAAACACAATGTTTTGTTTTGGAAAATTGGGATTTCAGCATCACAGGAAGATATTAATATGGCAACTGTTGCCCAAGAGTTGAGATTGCAGTAGCAGATAGCTGCTAGCAAACAAGAAAACCTCTGAAATTGTCTGCAGATAGACACAAACACACAGAACTGCATAGCTATGAGCCACCTTCTTCAAGTGCAGCATTACTCTTACTTAACAACAGTTTGTCACAGTGGCTGCAATACGTCATGAATATGGTTTCTTCGAGGTTCACATAATAGAGAAAGTGGCCACTACCTCTGAGTCAGGTGAGTTTTCTGGAAGTGCTTGCACATCGGAAAGGAAGTGGAGTTCGCAGGGAAGTATTTGCAGAGTTCAGAGCTCACCAGTGGAGAACAGTTTCTGGTTCGACACTGGCAAGGGGAGCTCTGGCTGTGAAAGCACTGCTGTGCCATAGGCAGCAGCATCACCATGCAGCTTCAACCTGCGTGACGGTTCGAGAAGTAGAACCACGCGGGTTGGCTTTCACGTCCAGAAACCTGGTGAAGCCAGGTAGATACAGTAATTTCTATTTTCAGATGAGATGCCATTTCATTTCTCTTTAGAAGACACTATTTTTTGTATCAGCAGTCCTACTAGTTTGTAATGCTCCTCCCAAGTGACCAGGTACACAGCAAGGTTGCAAGGTTTTACGAAAGATGCAGAGGTGCATTTATTCTTCACCCCTCTTCCCTACCATTACTTAGCCCATGGGATCTTGCCCTCTGCTATCAGCAAGCTTGCTGTCCGGGATGAAACCTTCCAGACGGTTCTGGGGCTGGCACCCAATGTTTGGGTGCTGGAGACTTGTGCAGCTCTGTGCAAGCACACTGGCTTTGCTGGCAGCCTGACCAAGTTTCCAGTTGCCCCCACTCTCACCTTCAGAGTTAATAATTTCAGTTTCTAATTGTTTCTGTTATATAACTATAACGCCCTCTTTGTTTATTTTGCCTGTAATCCCATCTCACTCCCCTACTAGGCCTGATGGCTTAAGATGGGGAGTGTTGCCAAGGGTCTGAGCCTGTGTTTTAGTGAAAAGCCTTTTACACTGCACTGACCCTGGTGCAGGGTGGAGTTGTGGGCTCCAGCCACTAACTTTCTCTCCAGGAGCCTGAGGGACCCATCAGAGTACCCCAGGGATAACTGGGCCTACTGTGGTGACAAAGGAAGAGGAAGAGGAAGACTAGCAGTTCCCCTGCTTCTCACATTGTGTTTCAAGGATTTTAGTAACACAGTGATAGCAGTCTTTTTGTTTATTAACCCTTTAAGCGTTCATACACAGACCTCTTAAGGGCCAACATGAGACCTGAGGTGTTCCTTACAGGAGCTCTTTGCAGTGGGATTTGGGTTCTCTCTTGCACCTTACTTCTTGGTGTCTCTGGTGTGCTGTGAAGGGTACCGTGCTCCTGAGGGCAGATAAAAGATCAGTGGTGGCTTGGTGAGCTAGCAGGTTTTTAGGGAGTCTAAGCACCTGGACAGGAAGACCACAAATTACACATTGTCCCACTAATAGCTGCCTGGAACCACCTCAAACCCTTCCCTGGCGCTTTTCATCTCTTTTGGCAATATGGTAGCCAACAAATTTCTACCACAGGGAGTAGTGAATCTTCTAAGTCTAAAATTCTGCTTGGTTCCAATCACTTCTCTTTTTTTCTACTAAAAATACCCCTGTAAGCACCAGTTATCAGGTGGCTTATGATCTGCAGAATGGACAAGTTACTGCACTAACTGAGACTTGCACAGTTGGAATCTAATTCACAGAGTCCTTTGGAGCTTTGTCTTTACAGACCAGACATTCCTTTATTCCCCCTCAACCCCACACCACCCCTCTTCCCTCCCTCCTTCTCCCCTCCCTCCCTCCTCACTTGCTCCTTGCTGACATTCAGGTTACCATAGAAAACATTGTTCATTTGGTCTGTATCTGATACTTATTTATGTTTTCTTCTGGATTGCTGTTAGAAATAATTCTCAGCCTAATCTGCAACTGAAGCCAGAAAAAAGCAGAGAACACAGGCCACAGTCTCAGGTCTGTAAAGGGTTTTAGCTTTTTTTTTGTTGTGTTTATTACAATTCTATTTTATTTTTCCCTTTTTTGAGACAAGTAAAGAATACTGCAGCTCTGAATTCAAACCTTTGCTACAGTGTAAAATGTTTGTTTTTAAAAAGGAGAAAAAAGTATTAAATGCTTTAAAAGGAGTTCCCCTCCCCCCACACCTCCCTTGACCACAAATGGAAATTGTTTTAATTTTGGATTCTCTTTAGTACGAAGTTGCGCTTTTGATGTTGATTAGGAGGGGTCCTTTGATGCCTCTTGTTTGCTCTTGAGAAGAAGCAAAACGGAAGGAAGCAGAAATTCTTGGTATATTCCTGTTTATATTCCTGTTTTCTTCTGGGACAACATTTGAACATTTGTGAAGTAGATTAGCTCATGTCCTTAAAACTGAGTATCTTCTGGGAGAGCAAGAGGAGGATCTCCTGAATTAACCCAATTCTGTGCCCAGATCTGCTGTCTAGACTTGCACTGGAGAGGTAGATTTATGGATGGAGGAGAATGTAGTGGTTAGCTCTGCTGAGTGCAGAGGCAGTCTCGGCGGTACTGCGAATGCCTCTACAATAGTGGTTGCAAACTTGCATGTAGCATCTAGCACATTAATTACAGTTTCACTGGGAATGGGAATGCCAGAATCCTCCAACACAGACAGATCTTCTCTGTCTCTTAAGGTTCAAATAAATGGTGATTGCCTCTGGCAGTACACATTTATGAAATCAAGTGCATGTGTTCTATATGTGTAGTGCTACACATGTACCACTGTTCTATAAAAGTGCATCTGTACCTCATCTTGGATCACATGTCATCGGCTTTCTATGGCATTTACTGGCAGGGTTTAATTAGGAAGAAAATTCACAGTGTAATTAACATAACGTACGCTTCTTACTACCCATCTTTTATCCCCTTATCTCTAATAAAAACCGGATCCTCAACATCTGAATTCCCTAAAATAATATATGAACCAGCATGTGGCCAAGTTGCTGGTTACCAGACTGACCCGGGATTGCTGCTGTTGTCTGCTCTCCTACAGCCCACCGTACCTGGCATACCAATGTGTGCCAATGAATCATTCGATTTGCATTGCAGAGGGCAGGAGGAGACTGAAGTGGTAATTAAGCTCTTCATTGCCTTGCAAGTTTTATTACTGTAGATATCCAGAATCTGAGCCATTATTTTCAACAAAGCTGCAGATTTACACTTGTAAAGGAGTGATGCTGTCAATTGTAATGGTACAGACTGAAGGAAGGTAAACCTTCTTTGATCTCAGATTGGCTCCAGAAAACTGAAGCTCTAAATGTCTACTCTAAACCTGAGATTATAGTGGTTTATGGTTGCGTAAAGTTGCTCAAATATTTGAAACAGGCCTCTGCCAAGCATAACAGGATGCAAAAAAGACCCTATCTTGTTTCAGGTGACTGGGATTTCTTTCCTCTTGGTGCTGTCTTCTGTTTATTTGTTTGGGAAAAAAAAAAAACAAACAAAAAAAACCCCACCACACTAAAAAACCAACCCTTTAACAGCTAACCGGGAGAGAGAGCAGCCCAACAGGGAGACCTTCCAGCTGAGGTAAACTTTGCAAAGTGGGCTCAGATGAGGTATTCATAGCAATCCTTCCTGCTCCACTTGCAAAGTACTCATTGTTTCCTCTTTCCTGCAAGCTAGGGCAACTGAAGATACAGAGGAGAAATGATTGGGACACTTTAAGGAGAGATTGATATCACTCCTTTTGGAAGCTTTGAGATATACATCTGCTCATTCTAACTGCTGTTAACTTTTGTTTGCTATAGAATACTGAATGCAGTAGGGGCTTCAGATTTTCATCAGATGTTAGAAAACAAGAACTAAATCTAGATTACAAGCCAGCAAGTATCTGCCATGAAACAGAATTTCCTATTAGAATGTATTAACTTGTGTTTGACAGGAAACATTACAAATGAGCAACAACTTTTTCCTCTCTCATAACTGAAGTTTTGCTGTTATTCTACTGCATGGAAGTCTGTGCTTGAGATTGTAGTATTTAATATGCTGCTGAGGCCTTCCTGGAAGCAAGCACTTTGGTGGTGCGAAGGTATTTAATGTGAGTAATCCTGCTTATTAACGAGAATCTTAGGGGCTGTCTGAACTGCACAGCAGGTGGACCTTGTACAGGCTACCTTTGCAGACAAAGCACAGTAGCTGTGTCAGCTTTGCAGAGATTCTGTAATGATTAGGTCTGTGGAGAAGCAGGGTGTATCACTGGGCTGCACAGTGATGCTGGTCGGAACATTCTATGCTGGGGATATAGGCTAATACTGCTCCACATGGAGCACACATGTACACTGTACAACATGGACACAACAGCCCAGTTAGGGTTTTAGGGTTTAGAACGTTATGTGACTGGGATACATCATCAGATTAATAACCCAGAATTAAAGGGCTAGAATGGATGTCTATGAAGGGATTTTAATGGAGCTTCAATTTGAGATGCTGTGATTTTGAGTGAAAAGCCTTTTGTTTCCTTCTTTATCTTCCTCTTCCCTCCAACCATATAGTACCATCAGATTAGGGCATTCCCCAACAAAATGCATGGTTTTAATCTCTTCAGCAGTACTGAACAAAGTTCATTCAGTCAGACCCTAAACAAAAAGAAGTTTGAGTATTTTTCTGCAAGGACAGTTTCTAAACCCAGCATCCCAAGTGAGCAGAGCTACTTTGATCTGTCTCAAAGTCAGGAATGAAGGGAATTCCTGAGCTCCACATTTGTATTACCTAGCTCTAGGCAGTTGCACACTCCATGTGCTGTAAAAATGTGTCTCAGATATTAGCAGCCATGAGTACTTTGCATCTCCAGTAACTCAGGTAAATTGTGCAAATACTATCAATCAGTGGTGCAGTACTGGCCACTTTAGTGTCTGATTGATCAGTCCAGAAATAGGATTGTGAATTATCTGTGAAATAAGTCATTGCCTTATAATTACTGAGAGAGCATGTATAGAAATGTAGCTGATTTTCAAGTGCAGCAAAGTCTAGTTCTGAAATAAGGAACTACCTCTTCACATTTATAAATCCAGACAGTAAAAATGCCATTTTCTGGAAGTCATATGGAGTTCTGTGCAGCAGCCACTGTCTGATAATAATTAGAATAGTATGAGCCTGTACTTATTTGAAAATAGGCCATTAGGCTACCTTGACGTATTTTGATTTACTTTCTATCCTTTCATACCCCTCAGAACCTCACATTAATAGTTGATGAATCCAAATACTGGGACTTTTTACCTTCTTCTTTCTCCAGCAGCAGCAACTTGTAGTCATTGAGTTACCTAGAGGTTTTTTGATCAAAGTTTCTTTTTTATTACCAAAATTCCTAACAGTTTCAGTTTTAGGGTCATGTTGACATGACACTTTGGATCATATTGCTGTTGTAGGGTCACTTTTTTTCAACTTGTAGTTAGATTTTGATATTAAATTGGTGGCAGAGGAGCAAATCCATGAACTGTGAAGGCCGTTCCATGAGAAACTGTTTGGCAGCCCAAGGGGAAGATCCAGCTCTTGGCTAAAGCCCTCCTTTACAAGCTGTCAGGAAGCAGCCCTAATCAGGGACAGCTGACCTGGGATGATGGTTCTCTTCCACAGCCATTTGCATGGTTCCAGAGTCTTGTTTTTGTTCCACCTTGGCACAAAGAGGAAAACCTTTTGAACTTAATGCCAATCAGACTCTGACAAACTCAGAGTAATGTTTTCCAGCTCGTTGACTCCAAATCCAGAAAACAAGGAACTGTAACAGGGCTTTTTTGCATCTCAGGTTAGTATCCTTACTGACTAGCTATAGAGTCCGACTCTGTTTTCCTCCCCTTTACTTTACTCCCTGGAGCCATCTTTCCAGATGAAGCTCAGCACTTGTCCAACACATCTTGGGGTGTACCTTCATGGTCAAAGCTTTTGTCTAACTTTAACAAAAAAGATATGATACATATAAATTGAATAATTTTGCCAAAAAAAAAAACCCAAAACCAAACCCACAAAAAATAAGCCTGTCTAAAATTAATACCATAAAACCAGTTACAAAAAATGTTATGCTGCCATCATAACAGATGTAAGCTTTGCACCTCCCAGAATGCTGCTAACCCATTTAATAAATCAATTGAGTTTATGTTCAGATCTAAAGAAAAAAGCAGGAAATTAAAACTTTTTATCAATCACAGTGAAATTGCTTCATCGGCTTTGCTTGTCAGTGAGTGTGAGAGACATGATCTTTAGTGAGCTTGATTTTCCTAAGAAAAAGCAAAATTTGAGAATATTAATTCAAACTGATGGCAAAAGACTGAGGCCTTAACTTCATAGGAAACTTGTGAATCTGTTCATTTACATCATGTTTGTTTTAGCTGGATTTTCACCTGGAAAGAGTAGAATCTGAAAAATAGAGACAGAAGCTGAGGCAGCTTATGGAACAAGCATCAAAAGCTGCTACTTTCAACTGAAAAAAGCAATAGAGTGGTTAAGATATGATCTTTCAGAAGGTGATAGACTGGTCAGATTTATTTCTTGGAAAGATAGTAACTGGAAACATTAAAATACTTGTGAGAGAATAAAAACTCAGTTGGAAAAATGTAAAGTTAATGCACTATATGAAGTAAAAACATTAGATGGAACTTTCCCCCCCTCCCCGCCCCGTGACTTTTAGTTCATCCTTCATTACTGATTTAGGTCTGACAGAGAGGATGATGTATATAAGTCTAATTAGTTTGGTAATACAGGAAAAGCAGCAGAGGAATTTTCACACAGTGATGAATTGAGAGAGTAATGATAAGTCTACCAGTCCAAAAGTAAATTAATTTTATACACCATCAGGAAAAGAAATTATTTGGATATTTTGAGGAACAGCTGATCAGACAGATATGACATTTACTCCAAAGACTGAAAGATTAATTTTGCCAAAATGAAATCACAGGATCTGAAACTACTAATACAAGAGAGGCAAATCTAAATAATGTTCTCATACACAAGGACATTCAATTAAAGTGAAAGTCCCTAAAAAAACATGATGAGCATTCAATGGCACTTAATAATCAGCATTTTAGATAACCAACTAAAGGGTTTATTTCAATTTGAAACTGATTTCTTAAAACCAAATACCTTCTATATAGCTGTGTTAGGCTTTTTATTTTGCTTTTTTCTTCTGCCACTTTCCCCATTGAGGCAGTAGAACAATATTATAAAATGTCTTTGGAAGAGTCTTTATTGCAAATGCTGTCCATATGGAAATTCAGAGTATAAAAATACATGGAAGAGACAAAAGATGCAATCACATGATCACAGGGTAATTCAGGTGGAAACGTACTTTAAGAGGTCCCTAGCCCAACCTCCTGCTAGAAACAGGAGCAGCTCAGAGGTCAGACCAGTAAGTTCAGCACTTTTTCCAGTTGGGTCTTGAGAATCTCCAAGAGCACAGACAACACAACTCCCACAACACCCCACCTCACCCCCGAATAGGATGATCCATTGCTGAAGAACACATTCCCATTCTAGTATATTCTGATCTAGGTGGGAACAACATTCTGAAAAAAGGATGGCTTCCTTAAAAAAAATAATTCTGGTTGTAATCTGAATAAGTAGAATGGGGAAAAAGTGCTTGGTCTATTCTTGTCCTGGAAACTTTTTAAAAAGAACTCTTTTAAACAGTGTTCTCACTAGCAGGATGTATCTCTGGCCAGCATATACAGAGATGGTCTGTGTTATAAATGATTTTTACAGAACAGTGCTATTGAGTGTGCTGAGAAACTTGAGTTGGCATTCTGGTAGCAAGATCCTTCCAGCACAAGTATAAAAATGGCCAAAATTGTCAGCATCAAACTGCATAAAGCATCACCAGCAAGTTCTTCTGGAATAAATGCTACAACCATTCTCTCAAGGAAAAGAAATTATTCTAACATTTAATGTAAATTTTTCTACCTAAGTAACTATGATTAATTTTGTTAGAATTTACTCTAGTCCCAGAAAGTTCCATAGCATTTAAGCCTAGATTTGGGTTGTCAGCTAAGTTCAAATCAATTTTTGCTGTAAAGTCCTTTTATTTTGCTAGTGACTGCAAGTAGAATGAATTCTGCGGGAGAATGTAATTTCAGAAAAATTAATTGAAATCAGCTGTTACTTCTCAAAACCAGTTTTCTCTCTTTCTTCTAAATTTTTCTTAAAATTCTCTAAGTGCATAGTAACCTTGATATATAAAACAAAATATAAGACAAAAAAGACATAGTAGGATGTTGAAAAGATGGGCAGAATGCATAAAGGGCTTCTCAGAACAATGAGCTTCCTAAATGAAAAAAACACTTCAGCCTACATATCTTCTTAGATTGAATCCGTATGTAAGTAGTCCTGTAAATAAATAAACAATGACAATGCATGGTTTGCTGTGGGAATGACAGACCACTGTCAAAAGACAACTACTGCCTTGATTGCTTTTTCTACTGTCATTGCCTGGAAACATCAACACTACTTTTCAAGTAGAGTTGTTAAATTGTATTAAAGTGACACTGATCAGGAGAAAACAAACAAAAAAGTTGGTCTTCAGAATCAGCTGATTGCATGGACTATGTTTCTGTTGACTATAATGGTTGCTTAAAGAGCTTCAGCAACCCAAATTCAAATATGTATCACCATTTCAGAAAATGAAGTGGATCCAAAACATTTGTGCAGGGCTGGAAAATGAATAATGTTGAGAAAACTATAATTTTCCATTAAATTTTTCTTACCCAATCAGAGTGGCCGGACTGTCATATCAACAGTGAGGAAGCATGTTTTTTTCAGTGTGCTGATGACAGGAAATATTTACCTCAAGAAAATAAATTATAGGTTTGGAAAAAAATTTTAAAGGTTTTTATCTTTACCTCTATTTTTCTTACCACTCTTGTGGTACCCAGTGGCAACATAACGAGAAACTCCTTTAGGAAGCTGTGGTGATTTTGACCAGTTAGGTAGCCTACAGGGCGAACGTAGGAGAGCTTTTGGTTTATCCAAAAGGGTTTTGAAATAGGATTTCCATAGTCAATACAGAAGTATTGTGGTTATTACAACGAATCTATGAATATTTGTAAAAGGAGAACATTCCACTAAAGCAGCTGCTACTTCAGCATACAAATAGAATATTAGATGATGTTAAAAATGCTGCGTGAAGCCACTCTGCAGTGGTGATGAAGGGATTCCTTCACGCAGCCAGTATAAACATCAGTTGAAATAAAACATTTCCTCTGCAATGAAGTCTCAGATAAAATGTCATCTCCTAATATTTTGTTAACTTCAATATTTTTTTAGTGAGGAAGGATGTCTGCCTGTCAGTCTTCTGGTCTTTCCTAAAGCATTAATTAGATTCGTAGTCTCTTTCCATTTGTTTATCTTTAAGACATCTTGGCCTGCTATTAAGTATGTCTTGCAGAAGGCAGTAAACACCCAGCACTGAACTTACAGAAAGGGCCCTCAATATGAGAATAGCTTTCACAGATTCTGAACTTTTTTTCTGGACAGTGGAGGATGTATTTGCTCTATGTCTGACTGGATTATTTCATCCTTAAAATCTTCAGTATTTCTTGATTTCTCCTTGTCTTCTCATGCCATGGATGTTTTAGGTTTTCTCAGAGTCACTGCATCTGTGTTCTAAAAATACTTTTGTTTGTATGGCAGTATGATATATGTTAAGGGATATTATACTAATGCTCTTCTGCTTTTTAATATTCAATGCCTTTGGAAGACCAATGACATGACAAATGTCAACTGGAAGGATTTTTTTTTTTCTGTCTTTGACATCTGTTACTATAATTCTGCTAAAACACAAGAAAGAGATTGTGCAGAAAGGGGAAGAGGAATAGGAAGGGAAAGGAGAAGAAGAAAGGGAAGGGAAAGTGGGAGGGGAAGCGTAAAGGGAAGGGGGAGGAATCTGTAGCCCTGTGTTAGAGCCATGCAACGATGGTTTCTGTCATGTGAGGAGGGTTGCGATATCTAGTTTTGTAAAACTTTCTTGCCGTTATCACAGGCTGTACCCTACCCTATAGACAGTTCTTTTCTGTGTTGGTTAATAAATGAGATGCATATACCCACAGGGTGTTTGGTACTGTTTTCCTCTGGTCTGATAATTCACTCTGCCATAAACACCATCTATTATAAAAGAAAAAACTCACCACATTTTCACCTATCAGTGAAGACTTCTGTAAAGGATAGGTATAGAGGAAGTGAAATGATTGGGTAAAATGTCTGAAGAAGATAATTATGTCTTAATGAAAGAATTCAGTTTGAAATAGGAACACTGATTGTCATGGGTAAAACAGGAAAGGTTTCCATCTAGGATCTGATATGATGTCTTCCTTACTATGCCAATAGCTTGGAGTATCTCAAAGCATACACTCAGGGGCAGTTTCCATTGGAGTGAAGACCCCAACTTACAAAACATCACAAAACGAAACCAAAAGAGTTTTAGTTTGCAGATTTTTTTTTTCTTTAGGAAGAAATAATTCCCTATTTTCTTCTTTCTTCAGCCAGTTACCCGTGGGAACTGGATGGGCCATGACTGCATTTAGGGAGCCAGCATCAGTAGTTACCTAGCAGACTATGTTGCACAGTAGGGCAACAGCATAGGAGTAAATCCAAAACTAGGAGGGGGAATTTTTCCTGTGCTTCTTTTACATCCCATCTTTGCAGAGACAGTCAACATACTTTCAGTTTGTACAGTATAAGTGTGCCCAAATCTGAGCAAGCTATTTATCAAGATTTTCAGCTTTCATGAGACAGGTTATGTCTTTGTTTCTTGACATGAAATCCATAATAAGCAGTGGTATTTGCCTCACAGATAAATAGTGCTGAGTTTTTGGCTTCTGGTTACACATATGTATATTTATCCACCATTTCACATGTCATAGCCACGGAAGCTATAAACTGGTTTGTGAGAGTCTTAAGTATGCATTACATAGCAAAAAAACCTCCCCAAAACCTTAGATTACTTGGGTTTTTGTTTTTATTGAAATCTTGACTTTATGTCTTTAGAAGTCAATGAGAATTGCACTTTGACAGCACAGAGCAAGATCAAATCCCTAGAATATTCCTTCCTTCCTGGGTTAATAACAGACTTATCTACTATATACAATATGCATTTTTTATTATTATCTAGAGCTTATTTTGTTCCCGTTATACAAGTAGTACCAGGTCCCTGTGCTTTGATGTATTAAAAACAGTACATTTCCTTCCACGGAATAACACTTGAAAGCCAGGATGACTCTTTAAGAAGACAAAGATATTTATAACTCTTTTCAAGTGCTCTAATATTACAATTATTCTACTAACAACCTATGTAAAAGTCTACCCTGAGCAACTGCACAGAATGTTTACCACTCCAGGGCTGGCTAATTGTGGGATGTGTTATTTGCCTATCTACCAACTGAAGCTCAGTACCTGAACAGTAAAGGCACCATTATAACAGGAGGCTATATACCAAGGAGATAATAGAAGCAGGTTATTAATGCATTAATCTTCTTTTAAAAGGTATTTATCCTCTCTAGGACAGATCATAATTTTCATTCAGTGGAGAGAATTTCGGCACCAGCAGTTTAGACAATCACTCCTCTTACAGAAAGCTGTTTCCCACATTTACTTTTCAGAGAGTAAACTCATATTCACTTCCTTCTTTGTTTAAACAGAAACTTGGCAACTCATCCATTTTCTGTAGGACAGATTAACTAACCTGCTAAGGGGAATGCCTTGCAAAATCAAAACAGACCTAAAAATATAGAGGGTAAACATACCTCCTGGTAGAGAATTGTATCTAACTGCATGTAAGACCCTCAATGTATTCACAGTGTTGTCATGATATAACAACTATTATTTCTAGCAAGAATAGTTCAACCACAAGAAATGTATCTCTTCCGTCAAGCAGAAATTATATTTTCCAGAGGTTTCATTCAAGGGTTTCCCCATCCTTCTCTGTAAACGCTGTCACACCTCTGATACTATAAAATACTCTATGGGAACATAAAATACACACAATGAGGAAAATACTTCTTTGAGGTGTGCAGAAAGAATCTTTCTAGAGGTCATTGAAGAGCCATCATTCCATCTAAGGAGAATGCTAATATGTGAGGAAGCACATTATTATTAACATTAAGAGAGTAAAAACACTCTCTCTGCTCACTTAAACCATGCAAAATTAGGTTAGCTTTGAAAAGTGTTACAGTTTCAGAAAACTTGAGGATCTCTCAATTTTACTGAATGCACCTGTGCTGCTACATGACAACACAGAAGAAACATAGCAAATTGAACTGAATTTGTAGATCACTGCTTATCCCTGGAGCCTCCGGTTTTTCAAATAAAGTTTTTATGTGTTATCTCAGTAATTATTACTTCTAGGGCTGGACAGTTTTGAATTAAATATTAAGTTATTTTATAATTTTACTGTGTGAAAAATAGAGGCATAATATTGTGTTGTGGTACTTGTGATCACGATTTTTGGTGTGGAATAGGAAAAGAATATTGTGCAAAATAATACCTTTTATAAAATCAATTGAAGAAGCTGAAAAAAGAAACACAAACTTGCAGACAAGCCTACAGTCATAAGAGGAAAAAACAAATTTTCGGTTTCAGAATGAATAGTCCAAATTTAAATTAAAAAAGAAAACTCAAAAAACCCCAAACAAAAAAAAATCAACTGTTCTAAATAATCAGCTGAGAAAAAATATTTACTTGGTAGACATAGTGAAAAAAAGAGATGCTTTAAACCCATGAAATAACACTTCTGAAGTGGTTAGTTGGAAGAAAAAAATCAATATGATTATCATATCCAGGCACATCTTAGGAAATTATTCTCTAGGTTTCCACTGAAGTTCAGGAATGAGACGTTTGTTATTTCATGGAAGACATTCTTCTCCCTGGGACTGATGTCCCCAGCCTTTATAGAGTGCTTCAGCAAATTCTTTCTTGTGCATGATGGCTGTTTGGTTTCATCTTTCTGGTGTAAGACTATTTTTTTTGTCATGGGAGATATATGTTACATTAAGAGAAGGGTTTATATAAGGTCCAAGAATTTTGATGGTCTTAGTTTTTGAAACATTTACAGTATAGGTTGTAGAGATGCTAGTAAGATTCTCACATGATATATAATTTTGTTGCTGATGTTGCAGCTTGCAAAGTTGAAGGTCTGAAGATGAAGAAGAAGTATTTGGGAAAAACAGGTTTCATCGGCATCCTATACCTGTGTAGAGTGTAGTTAGGGCTGTGAAAATGAGGGTATGTAAGGATGGTTATGATTATCCTTTTAAGAAAGAAACAGGACAGCAACACCTCAAGAAATGATAGCTACAGAAGACAGATGAAAATTGGCAAATGCAGAAGAGAGTGGTGATCTGTATGTGGACTTTTTCACCTAGCAGAGACACCTGCCTGTATTGGGATTTATGTTAAATTCATTGGACCTTGAGTAAATCTTGGGGAATTAAACCAGAGAATTAATGTTCCCTTTCCTTACAACTTTTGGATTAAAACAGATTTCTGCAATTGCAAAACTCCTCCCCACCCCCAGACTTCCTCTTGGGATTACTTGATGCATAGCTGTAGTCAGTCATTTTCATTTAAGACAGATTTTGTTGGATGTGCTCTGATTTAACAAAGAAACATTTCCATTCCTTTCATGAATCAGCAGCTGTTACTGTTCCTGACAGCTGTCTTAGTCAGGCTGAAGTACAAGTGTGTGTTCACTGGTTAAATCACTTGACTAGTCATATTGATGAGTAATATCTCACATGCAATCCAGAAAAAAATAAGATCAGCAAACAAAAAGACAGTGGCATAGCAAGCCATGAGCTGGATTCATCAAAGCTGACTTCAGGAAATGTGAAGATAGTCTGAGCACATCCGGGGAGCTGAGATGGGGAGTGGGAAGGGCACTGGGACCAAGGAGATGCGTATGAAATCTATCATTACAAATGCAATGAACAGGCAGCGCTTAACTTAAATCAAAGCTTCAATTTATATGCTTCTTTTTTATTTTTTCCTCTCCCCCCACCAGAAAATTCTTTCATTCTGAAATTTTCTATGGTGCTCCTTCAGTGAAAGGAAACATTCAGGGTTCATAAATCCAGGTGCCTGGGGCAGCTATGGAAAACAGGAGCAACAGAGTTCTACAGAGACCCACAGGATAGGGCCTGGAGAAAAAATGACTCATTGGCTGGACATAGAGCATCATTTTGACTCCCACCATCCACTATTCTTCTATGCAGGTGTCCTGCACTGCACATGAGCCATCTGCAGAACTCATAAACACTCATTAGGTCCACGTGCAGTTGAAGAGCTCTGATTTAGCTTGAAAACCTTGAATAACATGTTACATGTGTCCCACCCACCCTGTTTTTTTCTTAGCCTAGCTTCCTAAGGAATTGCAGTCATGCTGCCCTCACTGTCTATGATCTATATGATTTTTCTCTCTTCTGCCTCTCACTTTAGAAGATATCGGTTCAGATAAGATATTCTCCAAAGTTCCATGAAAACTTTAGATCTTAAACCACAGTCTTTATTATATGCAAGAGAGTTCATCCATAGGAAAGCTATATGATTAGAGCTATATGGAGACTCTCACCTTACTGTAGAAGAATCAAAGGACAAGACACAAATTCATAATAAAGGTGGTTGCTCAGTTTTTACTCTCACAAAACCAATAAACTGGAAGCAGGCTGATGTAAAAGAACTCTGAAGGCAGCAAGCATATTTAAGTGCTGAACATACAAAAAACAGATGCAAGAGCACTTTCAAAAGTTCAAAATATTAAAAATTTCCCATCAGTTGCTGTAGGAGCAATTAAGCCTGTGCTTGCTGCTTCTGAACTCCCAGCCCAGGTTGCTTTGGCCAGCTAAAGTTGTATATTGTGGCTCTTGGAAATGAATGAAGAAAAGTTCTTTTCTGTAGGTATCTCCACCCATCTTAGTCATGCAGTATGAGTAAAGACACCTGTAGCTGAATGTAAATAAGGTCATCTGATAAGGCCATGTGTGACAGGAATTTTTAAACACTGGAATTGTGGCCTCACCACGTCGCTCTGCAGTGTCGGACTCCGGTGTTTAACAGCCACGGTTTCACTGTGTTATAACGCTTTCTGGACCGTGATAAGTAACACACTTGCCAAAATATTTTTGGCTGACATCTCCAGTTTGGCAGTGTTCAGTGGGTGAAATTCAACTGCCTTTCCTCAAGCAGAGCTCCCTCCACCTGGAGCAGCAGAAATGAGGCATAAAGGATTAGTTCCCCATTTCAATGCATTTTGTGCCATGCTTGCATTTTCCGAGATTTTAGCTTTCAGAAGAAACCGGTCACGTGTTGCTGGGAAAGGGGCTAGCAGTTTGTGCCCGTCAGATCAACCAGTAGCCTTGGAAAATCACTCTGCCTCCCTTAGACTTATAAAGCGCAGGCAGACAAAAAGCAAACTCTTCCCCATTCTTCCTGGGCAAGCATGTCCAGTCTCAGATTTAATCAAAGTGTTAATCCTAGGAGATTTACACAGTAAGATATTGTATTCAGCTTTGAACATGAAACTACTAAGTGCTACAAATACCCGTTGCCAGTAATATGTTCCCCAGGGATCCTCAAAGAAGTGGAGACTGTGGAATGAATGGGCTAATTCTTGCCCTAGGTCACACCTGGGCAAGCCCTGCTAGTTCAGATAACTGAGCACCTTCAACCAGGGGCACCAGCAGTGAGAGCGGCTGGAAAATGTAAATCTGACTGATAGCACTACAAATATTTAAAGGAAAAGCCTCCTGTTTTGAAGGCTCAAGTATTTTGAGCTCTTTCTGCCTCCTTTTGACAGATTCTGGATGTTGCTTGCTTGCTAAAATTTCAATAGTCATTCATGGCAGCAGATAAAAGTTATTCCCTGGACACAGGACTTATATGCAAGATCCAGTTATCTATATGGTATGGACAAATACCCACGCACAATGGACTTCATCTCAAGGTGAAAAGAACATCTCTCCAGACAAAATGGAGACCAAGTCTAGCACTCCATTTGGGCTTGCCTCGTAGCGTCACACAGGGCCAGCTCTATGTAATGTCCTCAAATCATTTCTACTGAATGCTCACTGGTGTGACTTCTTACCTATGGGCTGGTTTCCCTGGCTTGCCTTGAAGCAGTTCCTAAGCTTTTCTTAGCCCTGGATCTGTGAATGAAATGGTTTCTCCTGGATAACAGCATGGTGGAAAGAACATTGCCCATCCTCTCAAGCAGGGGGTGCTGGGGTCCATTAACCCTGCTTGAGCCTAGAAAAGTCATTGAGATGTTTGGTTTTTTTTCTGAGAACATTAGCCAGATAAACTTTCATTGTCATATTTCCTCTAATCTGTTTTTTCCTAGAAGGACTAAAGAATGGGAAGTTTAAGGATCAGACAAAATAGGGAGCTGTGTCATAGTCATGATGGGCAAAATCTGCCATGAGTGGGCTGAACTCCCCCATGCCTCAAACCATGCTATTAGTGAAAGTAGGAGATAATAAAAAAGGTTTTTGGTCACATTGCTGATCTCCTCAGTCATGTGGTCACTCAATTCTCTTCTGGGAAGAATGAGAGAGCCCTGATGATGCAAAAACATATGGCTCCCAGTTCCAGTTAGATAGGTAATTTTCAGTACATAGCTCCCTATTTTCATTTTGAAAAGCATTACCTGTCACTTCTCATTTCACACCAGTATTATCACTTTTTTTACTAAACTGATCTTGCTTTTAGTTTCTTGGTACTAACCGGGCTCCAACCCTTTAAAGACTTGTACTGTTATCTTTTACTGTAACAATCAAATATTCTATCTGACTATATAGCCCAATGTACCTATGTCCTTATTAGTAGTAGAGGCAAATTTACAGGGGTCATTGAGTGCTCGGGCAGGGTGGTTGGACTGGATGGACCTTCGAGGTCTCTTCCAGCTCCTAATATTCTGTGATTCTGTGAGTGATGTATCTGCTAGTCCATAATAGGATTTGAAGCAGACTGGAACACTGGTTTGCAATCACCCATGCAGCTTACAGTCCTCCTTGAGCCGTCTTGGCTGCTACCCATTCAAGCTGTACACAAGAAAGCTGTACCAGGCTACTTGGCCCCAGGGCCAGAGACTCGTTCCCTGGCCTGTCTTATTGAGTGCTATAGAATGCTACGGTTTAGGATTACATACTTCATTTGTGGCTTTTGACTTACATGAAATGTCTATCATCTGTATACGAAAAACTATGAACAGGGGCTTTTTGATGATCTCAACAGCTATGACTATTTTGTCAAGCTAATCCAATTTTTCTTTTGCATGTCTATGTATTTTGAATAGTTTGAATTCTTCAGAATATTGCGAAGAAAAAGAAACAAAGAAAAGTTCCCAAACTGTAACATTTAACTCCAGATTTCATTGTGCCAATAACACTTATAAAATGCCAGCTACTTTAGCATGGAATCTGTAGCCTGTATTCATTTTTGCAGTAAAATACTGCTAGAAGTCTATCTGCAAAATGCTATTTCTATTGAAAAAAAATAAAAATAATAATATTTTGTAGAAACATAGTTACTTGCCTAAAATTTAAGTTAAATGTCAGATGCTATTTTGAATGTTAGGAATGATAATTTTTATTTTACATTTAAAAATAACATTACTTCTGTTATTCATACATGCATTCATACATATGTAAGAATTATAGTAATAAGATAAAATGTAACAAAACATAATTCGCTTGGAAAAAATTGTTTCTAAGCTGCGAAGTATTTTCATTCCGATGTGAAGCTAATGTAATTTAGAATTGTGAGATTTTCTCATTGAATAGAAATGCTCAGATTTCATACAAACCCAAAATCATTTAGGTTGGAAAAGACCATTAACATCATAAAATCCAACCATTAACCTAATACTACCAAGTCCGCCACTAACCCACGTCTATAAGTGCCACTTCTACACATCTTTTAAATACATCCGGGGATGGTGATGCAACAACTTCCCTCGGCAGCATGTGCCAATGATTGGGAACACTTTCCAGGGATGAATTTTCTCCTAATATCCAATCTGATCCTCCCCAAATGCAACTTGAGGCCATCTCCTCTTTTCCAATCTTGTTACTTGGGAGTACTTGGGAGAAGAGACTGATGCCCATCTGCCTACAACCTCTTTTCAGGTAGTTTTAGAGGGTGATGAGGTCTTCTCTTTGTGTTCTCCAGTCAAAACATTCTCAGGTTGCTCAGCCGCTCCTCTTAAGACTTTCTCTCTAGACCATTCATCAGCCCCATTGCCCTTCTCTGGACATGCTGCAGCACCTCGTGTCTTTCTTGTAGTGAGGGGCACAAAACACTGTACTCGAGAGGCAGCCTTATCAGTGCCAAGTACAATGGGACAATCACTTCCCCAGTCTTAGTGGCCACACTATTTCTGATACAAGCCAGGATGCTCTTGGCCTTGTTGGCCTTGTTGGCCGCCTGGTCACACCACTTGCTCATATTCAGACAGCTGCCAACCAAAACCACCCAAAACCAACCAAAACCACCAAGTCCTTTTCTTCCAAGCAGCTTTCCAGCCACCCTTTCCCAACACTGCTGTGTTGCATGGGGTTGTTTTGTCCCAGTCACTGTGCTTTTTATCATGCAATTGGCCCATGAACCTGTCCTGTCCAGATCCCTCTGTACAGCCTTCCTACCCTCCAGCAGATCAACACTCTGCCTAAGTTGGTGATATCTACAAACTCAGGGTATACCTCCAGATCACTGATAAAGATATTAAAGACAACTGTCCCCAGTACTGAGCCCTGGGAAACACCACTTGTGACCAGCTGCCAACTGGAGCCATCCAGATAACATATGTCCATCCAAATGGTGAGCAGGCAGTTTCTCCAGGAGAATGCTGTGGGAAATGGTGTAAAAGACTTTCGTAAAGTCCATGTAGAGACCTTGCAGAGCCTTTCCCTCATCCACTAAGCAGACCACATTGTCATAGAAGATCAGAGTAGAGAAGCAGGACTTGACTTTCATGAACCAATACTGACAGAGCCTGATGACCTTATTGTCTTGTATGGTGGCACTCAAGGTGAACTGCTCCATCACCTTCCTCAACACCAAGGTCAGACTGACAGGCCTGTAGTTCCTTCCTCCAGCCCTTCTTGTATAGGGATGTCAGACTTACTAACCTCTAGTCAACTGGGACTTTTGCTGGATACCCAAGGCTGCTGCTAAATGATAGAAAATGGCTTGATGAACCCTTCCCCCAGATCCCCTCCCTTGGGTGGATCCCCTCTGGCCCCATAAACTTGTCTATATTTTAGTGGTGCAGCAGGTTACTAACCATTTCCCCTTGGATTATGGGGGCTTCATTGTGCTCCCCATCCCTGTCTTCCAACTCAGAGGTATCAGTACCTAGAGTATAACTGATCTTACCACTAAAGACTGAGTCAGAAAAGACATTAAGTATCTCAGCCTTTTCCTCATCCTTTGTCACTATGTTTGACTTCATCACTGTTTAACCAGTTCTTCTAGGAATTTCAGATTCATAGAGGAAAATGTTGAAATGACCATTTTCATGGGGAAACTGTATGTTAAGTTTTGAAATCTTGATTGTATTCTTAAAAAAAAAAGTCTTAATATCTGCAACACACACACAAAAAGAACTATATGCAAAACATCCCCTAATTTTGGCAGCTCTAACCAAGCAACAATTTTTACAGCTGTAGCCAAGTGAGATTACTGATGGATAGTTTCTGATTTTTCACTCAGGAATGGAAGGATCAGAATTGATGACTACTTTGGAAAATGTGGCCTGAATCATTAAGAAAGTGATGTTATTTATCTCAATGTGCTGCTCAGCGTCTCCTCCTCAGCTTCCAGAGGTGTCAAGTCAGTCTCCTAAACTGTCAAATCACATACCACTGACTGGTTTCCATGCCAGATATTAGCAACTTAATTATAACAACTAAACTTAGTACGTGACTAGTGAAATACACACTTTCAAATCTTGACACATGCTCCCCAGAAAACAATAAATAATGGCAAACACATGTTTTCTATTTGTCAGTAATAAAAGAAACGCTTGTTGCAATCCAGATATCAAGTGACAGTGCCAAACCCCCTTCAGTAATATGTATACATTCTCCAAACACTTTAAAACTACACTAGTAAACATGCCCAATCTCACACCACTATATAATTTACTAACTAGGTGATGCCTCTATATTCTTTCTGTATAGTTCTCTTTTTTTTTGCTGTTTTCTTTTTGAAAGAGCTGGAGTTTCAAAATACAATCAGCGTTTCCGTTAGCACTCTGTTAAAAATTAACAAGCCAATTTATTCTTTGGTAGAACTTCACTGACCTTGGTGAATTGAAACCTGGGATGATATTGGCCCACCAAGGAGAGTGGAAAATGTTTGCTGTAAGTCTAAAGAAATGTACACACATCTGATTCATTTTGTCAACGATCATTGAAAGGTTCATTGCAATTTTCAGAAAAAAACTCCAAACAATTCCAAGCAGACAAACCAATTCTTTTTTTCAGCCTGTTTCAAGTGAAGTTTGTTTGAGATATAGGGTTCAAAAATGATGCACTAATTCAAAGAGAGCCCAAAGATCTGCATACAATTTTATTAAAAATAAACAAAATAATTTATTTCCTTCAAGCTAAATAGGCTTGTTTCGCTCCATTGTATTTAGTAACTTTTTATCATGACTGACAATATAATACAAAAGTCATATAATACAAATATGACAAAAACTCATAACAATACAAAAAGTCATATCCACGTGTACAAAAATAAGACCAGTAACATGAAGAGTAATGAGGTTTCAATTAGAATATGCAGGGTCAGATAGATCCCTTTCCTTTATGATACTGGTATATTGAAGGATATCTCAGTAAGAGTTGTGCTACACTTATTGTGGTAACTGAAAGCACTAACCTCAAGAAGCACAGAATCACAGACTGTGAGGAGTTGGAAGGGACCTCAAAAGATCATCTAGTCCAAAGTCCCTACCCAAGCGAGATCACCTAGATTAAATCACACAGGAACATGTCTTGAATGCCTCCAGAGAAGGAGACTCCACAACCTCTCTGGGCAGCCTGTTCCAGTGATCTGTCACCCTCACAGTAAAAAAGTTCTCCCTTATATTCAGATGGAACTGTCTATGTTCCAGCTTGGAACATCAGTTGGTGACGTTTACCTAATATTACATAATGACATTTTTTATCCTTCAGCTATGCATTATTTTGTGGAAATCTAGTTGATATTTCTATGAGAAAAGATATTTGCTGCATGTCCAAAATGTAAACAAATGAAAAATATCTCCATCTCAGTAGGACAAAATAAGGTGATATGAGTAAACTCAATCCCTGGGTCACCTGTCCTTTTGGACAGAAAGGTATTTGCATCTTCATGCCTGCATTTAACAAAACAGTTCAGAAATGAGCAGATAACTCATTAGTTTCATCTCTTCTTAAATAAAAAGTGGAGTCCTTTTTACTGCGGTGAAAACTAAAATAGGCACTGTTTTCTCCTCCATAGCAAGTCACACAGGGTCTCTGCTTATCACAAAACTTAAACCATACACAAACGGCATGTGAAATTAATCCAGTCTCTCTCCTGAATTAACATCCTTTGACTTGAATGGCATACTATGGACTAAACTGTTGTCAGAGCTTGCTTAATGTGACATTTCAGCGAGTCTGGTGAGTGTGAAGGAGAAAGCAAATGAGTTACCCTCAGTTCTGCCCACTAGTAATGAACGTGGCTGAGAGAAGGAGTTTGTCTCAGGCCTCAAGTCTGAGTGTGGAAAAGCACACCAGTGAGGCTCAGAGCATGGGCTGGAAACAGTTTGGAACCATGAGGACAAATTTCTTTCTAGCAAAGCAATCCAATATTAAATATACTAGCAGGGATAGCCCAAGTCATCTCCTGGGTTTATTAGCTTGTGCTTTGCTTAGGAGTTGACGATGCCACAAGGATCTCTAAGAAATTTGTTGGGCATGATCAGAACAGAAGAAAGGGGCACTGGCTTGAGGTTCGTTAGTGGGAAAGCAGGATTAAGAAGAGGAGGAAGTGGTAGAAGAAGGACTGACCGATAAAAAAAAACAAACTGGGAACCCCTTCTTTAGAGGAAATCTGATGCTCTTCATTCCCTTGTAGCTGGTAAAAATTGGTGACTGTGTGCTTGTTGAAGGTAATTTGGAAAACAACCAACCTTACTATGACCTTTAATTAGGAGAGCACTTAAACACACGAGGAAACATTAATAGCTGTACTGACTGCAGGAAAACCTAGAGTGAAAACGCATCTAATGGCTTGCATAGTGCAGGACTAAAATGAGGGATGGGTTGTATCTTGGGAACTTGAGTTCTCTGGTTTGTACAGACATTGGAATTCAGTTAAAAGCCTCACCAAAAATGTGGTATTTATCATGCAAAGCAGTGCCTACAGTCGGAAATCAATTCTGGAAACAATGAATATGCTCAATTCCCATTGAGATCAATGAAAATATAAATCAGATTCTGACTTATCTATTTCATTTGGATCCAGACTTCTACCACGTTACTATTGCTTCAAAGTCCCAAGGGTGCCAAAAGTTATTTTTTCAATGATGACTCTGTACAATAACTGTGCATTCTGCTGAACTTAATCCTTTACTTACATATGGCTCCTCATAAACTATGTATCTGGAAAAGCCCATATGTATAAGATATCTTATGAGCACTTCCACAAAGTGGGTGATATTTGACTCTTCATTTGAGATTTTCCCACGTTCCTCTCACACCAAGGTAGTACAATTTGTGAAAAAAACCCATTGTTCTGGGATACATATGTGCCACTGATTTGCCTATTTTGACACTGCCATAAATTCCATTTTTCAGAATATGCAACAAACAACCTTCCCATGAGTAGTCAAAGAAATAATGTATGATGCTGGCTACCTGTGCTATTTTAGCATTGTGTAGGGATGGAGTTTACATACAAAAATGGATTTTAATATGCAAAACCAGCAAAAAGTGCTGATACATGTCTGTATGGATAACCACCCATTATTAAGTACAAGGTTTTCTAAGGTAACTTCCTAACATTCTTCTGCAATTAGACCTGACAGTACTTTTGATAAAGTGACATCACATTTCTGTTCTGAGAATTTTGTCCATTTGGCACTGTAGTGTCACTCCAATATACTTAATGCTTAATGTTTCTACACTCATTTTGTATTAGCACAAGGGTCCTCATTCTATGAACTTTATTAACACACAGAGGTCCAGTGGGCAAATTAAGACTATTTAAAGGAATACAGATTGCTCATGTGAGAGAAAGAGTTGCAAACCTGGACCCATTAAGGGCTTGTCTGCACTGACAAGCGTGTGCATAAGTCAATTAATTTGAACTAATTTAGCATTAAAAGTAATCTGGGTTTAGTCTGAGCAATTCTGAAGGTTTTATCTCAAAATTTGTATCGTAAGATCATGCCCAAGCTCATGTACTTACTCTTCGTTATATTTATTAATCTCAAATAACCAATTCAAGGTAAAAGCATATGATGTTACAGTTGAAATTAGTAGTTTTTTCTTTTTTTTCAGACTTTGGGATTTTCCTACTTAAAGAGAGTCCGACTTCAACATTGTCATCTCATTATTGCCAAACCTATATCTAAGTTATGGGTGAAAAAGAAATAATTTAAAATTATTCAGGTAGGGTCACAGTAACATATCCTGAACCATGGCAATATTTGCCTGGAACATTTCTTCTGAATAGCCTTGGTTATCAAAGTTATACAGGACATCAACTCAGTGTGATCACATTTACAGAATTCTTTGCAAAAAATTATAAATTTAAATTAAGATGTTTTCACAAACATCACTGTATCTCTATCCATCACAGCCATTCAAAATAAGTTTTGAACATTATCCAGATATGATCTATGTATTTGTTGTGGTTTCTGTTGCCTGAATCCATCTTTATGAAACATAGTATTCCTTTGAGAAAATACCATCTTTTCTGCTTCTAAGAGTTCAAAACTAATACTATATTTATTCTTTTTCTTGTAATGATTGTATAGTGCAAAATATAATCTACTACTAAAAAAAAAGTGAACAAGTTTTTTGCAAGAAAGTTGGGGGAGGGGGGTTAGAGGTTTTTGTTTGGTTTTGGTTTGGGTTTTTTTTTAATGGTCATATTCCATACAGAGAAATAACAATAAAAGAAACTTATTTCACCTTTAGGCAGAAAATCAGTTAGTATTTGGCCTCATAAACTCTGACATAAACAGAGAGAAGAAAAGCATTATAAATTTTGCAGATGGACTGGATTAATTTTTCTTGTTGCTAGAGAATTGTTTGGAATTTGTGTTCTGATCATCACTGAAACTGGGATTCAGTTACCAAAGCATTCATCTATTACTATTTTTTTTTCTCTCTCTCCAAAGCATCCAGACTAGTCTCCAAGTGCTTCCTTAGAAGATCTCAGGTCTCTCACTGGCTCCATGTCACATCTGCCTGCCCATATGGATACCTTCTATTCAGAAAGAAATAAACCTGCATGACCATCCTTTATGTGCTAAATTGAACGATGAGCTTTCACTACAGTCCTGTATGTGAGAAAGGGATATTTCCTTATTCATTTCTTTAAACAATTAGCTTCAATTCCACTGTTGTTTTGTCCCTTTTATGGAAAGAAGGATAATAGCTTCCAGGAATTTGTACACCTTCAAATTGTTTGGTTCGGAACAGGTTTTATGAGCTAAATAGTAGTCAGGAAATCTCTGGTTTGAATACAGAGCACTCTAATTACCAAGAATTGCAAAGCCCTAGAATAGCTGTTTACAGACTTTCTTCAGCCATCCTACTAAAGGAAAGCGTAAATGGTATCATCTCTTAAGCGATGTGAGTAGTCCTACTCACTGGAGGAAAAGGCAAGGCTGCAGAATAACAACTGAATACAAAATTTAACTCTGTTATCTACATATTTACTTCTAAGTGTTCTGTATTTAACAGAAAGGAATAATTAGCCTTCTTCACTTTGCTGACTTTGAAAACACTTTCTTAGAGGCCGCTGTTTCCTGTGTAATGAAGTTAAGTTATTGTTGCTGACATCCACTTACCACTATTTCGAACTCTAGTACACCAATTAGCTGTACAGATGTACAATATTCCCAGAAAACCATAAATATCAGGATTTGTTTTTCTCAGTGTGAAAGAATTGTCAATTTTAATTAGAGAGCATCTAAAATTTCAAGGTGCATACTTTAGTATCCCACAAAAGCAACTTTTTGATTATCACCTTCTTGGCTGTCATCTTACAAAAAACCCCAAGCATCCCAAAAGAATTTTATTTTACATTAAAGCTTCTTGTTTAATTTTTAATAGTGGCCCCCACATATGTCTCATTCTCTTTATAACATTCTTTTAACCAAGCTACATTTATAATTTCTGGGTATAAATATTGTTAATACAGTTCCTGTTTGTGTATTTTTAAAGTAATCTAAAAAAAATATTTAAGGTCAGGAATGTAAAATTTCTGTCAAGTGGTTTGGAGTGGGGAGGTTGGGGATTTTCCTACTTCTTTAGTCAAGGTTTTTAATTTAAAAAAAATAATTGATGCATAAATTAAAAATAAAATATCAATGTTTTGTAATGAAGTGGAATTATTTTAGTCACCACTAGAACACCCCCCATGATTCATTTACTAAAGCTTGAGGAAAGCTATTAGTAACACAAGGGATAACTGCAAAGCACCGTCCTTCACTGCTGCTGCATCAGCTCAGTAAAATTCTATGAGCTGTATGTAAAAGATGAGGTGGTTTTGTTAGTAGATCAGTGATGACCAACAAGTAGGACAGCTCATGGGAAAGTCTGAGTATGTTGATCACTCACATAGCGGAGACCAACCACGGAAATTTCATTGCAGAGAGCAGTGACGCAGCTAGGAAGTGGGAAAGCCAACAAAAGAGTGTGAAGCTGTTATAAAGCTTGAAGAGAAATAACTAGAAATAAAATTTAGGCGCATAAGTATGGGGAGATTAAAAAAAAAAAAATCTCTATCTTTCCTTATGTCAATGAGCCCAGAAAATAGATTAGGAAAGTGGAATGGAAGTTTTATTTTCCAAAAATACATTTGGATTTCTTGTCACTTAGGTCATTAATCTTAGCTAATGAAATCTTACCGCATGAAAAACAAAAGGTGGGGTTTTTTGGTTTGGTTTTTTGGTTGGGTGTTTTGGGTTTTTTTTTTTGTGTGTGTTTGTGTAACTACTGTTATTTGAGACAGAATAGAATTGATGTAAGTTGGGTTGTGCTGACCTATACCACTGCCATTCTCTAGCTTTGTGATCAGAAAAGTTTTAAGAATCAAAAATGTTATAAGCCCTTATGTTAGTGATATGTTTCCCAAGAGTCTGTTCATGTTAAGGACACCTAAATCCACTGTTCATAAGACAGGAATGCTTTATCCCAACTGCCTTCACTGCTGTTCTGACTAATCAGTGCTAAATGATCAATCAATGGTTTTGATCTTGTGTAAGACATTCTTGCATGGAAAACATATTTTGCACGGAACTGTAAAGATCATGAGCAGTTATTACCATATAGTAGTTAGATGCTCTTTTGCTGTAAGTGTAAAAGTTTCTAAGGAATGTTTCCTTACTGCAAGGAACCCCTTGAAGAGAAGCATATCCACATGTCCTTCTCACAGCTCTGCCAGTGGTAGTAGTTGAACAGATAATATCATCTAGGCGTCAATATGGGATAGTGACTACAACATATCCTCTTGTGCCCTGCTGAAGGTTTCTATGCAGATCTACAATGATTGAGCTGCACAGGTGTTATTCTGTTGCTTTAGCCAGTTTTGAAAGCCATCAAGTTCCTTTAACATCATCTCTGTTATATCTGAGTTTTTCTAAAGGAGAAAAGAACTTCATGTGTTGGCAGAGATAACTTAGACTGAGATACAGGAAAAGACAAGCAATGTTTGAGCACCAAGAATGCAAGAACTATTTTGTAAGTTGAGTGTTTTGAGGGTTTTTTTTCCCTCTTTTTTTTTTTAATTTTTACTGTATTTTGGAGACCTTATCTTTAGATAGAACAATATTTGGAGCATAAACACTAGTCATTTTTGTCCCAGCCCATACAGAGACATTCTAAATTAGCAGGTGAATTTTAAGAACATTTTGAAATATCTTTTTAACATGAATGTGTGCTCAGTTTTAACAAATATATAGGAGTTTTTTCATGGAAATCTTTTCAACTTCAACATCTCCACATGCCCATGTGGGAAAGACAAACAAATACAAAACCTAGTGATGTGAAGATGATCTGCCTTAAAAATTCAAATGACTACAGATGAACTGTGAATAGGAACTGCTGCTGTTTCAAAGATACCAATACTGTATTCTGGATGAAGCACATCTTTTTCCAGTCTATATATGCCATTTTGAAATTGACTTAAGTTAAAAGGAGATAAAACTCCCTCCCCTTTCAGAGAATGGCAATCTTTGGATAACACTAATCACAGAATCACAGTATGTTAGGAGTTGGAAGAGACCTTGTAAGATCCTCTAGTCCAACCCCCATGTAGCTAAAATAAAAGACCTATGTTGGGAATCCCTATCCTGCTTTGCTTTATGGAGTGGAAAAGAAGATGAACTACTGTATTTATCCTTTAATATTTAATATGTCTTCAGACATCATAACTGTAGCAACCTTTATAAGCATCTAGATAAACAGAACACAAGCAAAAAATGTCTTGCAATATTTTTGTTTCCCTTCATTCTGGCCCAAATTCCTGACTTATCGGTTCTCATTTTCTGGGCTCATTTTTATTAGTGATATTTTGAAATCTCAAGGGGCTTTTAACCAACTTTACTTTTCAGAGCTTCAGAAGACTTCAGTTTCTCTTGTTGCTGGTATCACTTTAGACCCAGCTGATGTTTTTTATTTGGGAGCCATTGCTGATGGTCTTTTCTTAGTGCTTTTTTTTTTTTTTCCTGAGGAATATATCTATCCCAGGATATGGATCGACATTCTCATCTCCAATTCCCTTTTACATTGACTTTTGACCAGGGTGCACACTATATAAAAAATGCTTTGTATTACCACTATGTGTCTGGAAAACAGAACCCTCCTGGGTTGTGGAGAAGTGACTACAAGCTAATCAGAATCATATTTGCATGAGAAGTCAAATAAAATATGGCAGATAACTGGCTCCCT
>VXBZ01010800.1:3368-21131 GCA_013399135.1 Heliornis fulica
TTCCCATTTTTATGGCTGACACTTTGCACAGTGGTTTAATTAAGTGTGGGCTTGACCAGCTGAAAAGCTCCACGCAGAAAACCTGTCAGAGAGGCTGTTAATTCCACTTTCCACCAATGCACCCTCCCCACGTCCCAAGGGAGCACGCAGAGATTTGGTAGTTCGATGCCCAGTTCTCAAATCCTACATCTTTCAGAGCTGGAAAAAAATAAAATTAAACCTCCACCAACGCTGGAGCTGGTTTGCTTTGGGACAGGCTTGTTCCTCAGCTTCTGACAACATCTGGACGTTGGGCTCCAGCCTGATGCTAATTGCGGTGCTGTAAATCCTGCCACCCAGCAAGCCCCCCATGCTACCAACATTTGGGAGGGGGACGCAGTTAATAATAAAAAGATTAACGTCATGTTTCCTTCTCCAGTGCGGGAGCGCATGTTTTAGGGAGGGAGAGTGCTCCGCGTTGGAAAGTCACCCGTGGCTGCAGTCACGGGTGGTTGTTTCAAGCACGCAGAGTCTGTGATCCGGAGGTGCGACCCTGGCGCTCCCCCCCTGGCCACGGCTTCCCGCTCCGGGGGTGTTGCAAACACATCGGGGCACAGGGTGGGAGATGCTCAAGACGGGTTTCTGGAGGGAGTTTGCTGAGGACCCAGCAGCAGTTAGTGAGCTCGGATGTGTCTCGGGTCTGGAGGCTGGAGCCTCGGGGCAATGTGTCCAAGTGCTGAGCCGCCTCCTCCGAGCAGCCCCCTCCGTGTTGTGAGCACAAGAGAGAGAGATGTGAGCGTGTGGAGCTGCCTGGGAAGGGCTCGGGTTTGAAAGTAAGAATATCCTCCCAGTCACGCTGTTCCCTGGAGCCTGCTCACACGAGGAGAGAGGGCAGGAAGGGCTTTGCTTTTGGTGGCATCCAAGCCTCAAGTTTAATGTGCAGGGTCAGGGCACTTGACCCGAAGGTGTGTCCTTTCCTTCCAAAGGTTTATCTGGTGGAAGACATTGTTTTTCCCTACACCTCCTCACTACCACCCACTCACTGCCTTGCTTGTATCCTCTGGCCATCGCAACACCATCCCAACCAATTCTATTTTTCCTGCTGGCACCAAGAGGGAAACTCATTCTTATCTAACAGTTGATGTCCACTGAAAAGAAAAGAATGCAAGTTTTGACATCACCATCACACCCCCCCCATCCCACCTCTTTATTATTCTTGAGAAAGATGAGAGTGGTTTGTAAAAGCTACAAAGTTAATGCCATAAAAAGGCTGCATGGGTAAGTGCTCAAAAGTCTGCATTTATGGAGAATGGGTAAAGAGATTTAACTCCATCTCATTTCAAGTCTGTGTTAGACAGCAATAAAGTCTAATTATATAATCAAAGTTGCTTTGAGTACGTCTCTGTTCCCTCAGCGGTGCGGGAACGCGTGACCTTGCGCAGTCTTGCAGGAGGAACGGGCTGGAACTGCTCAATGGGAGCAACTGGCAGAAAGACAGACAGAGATACTATTTCTTGGGGTTTTAGGGATTAAAGCAAAGGGTAAAGCTGCATTCACATACCCAACTTTCACACTTAAAGAGGAGCTCATCCTACAAGCCATGGAAGAGAGCATACTCAGAGAAGGCAGAGAACTACCTCCAGACCTTTAGCTGAGCCTACCTTTTGTGCTTTCAGCCCAACTCCAGCACTCAGAGAAAGGACTTCCAACATACAGATCTAGAACAGCCCAGTATGGGGGTATCCAGCATGCCCTTAGCTTAATGTGGGTACCACCTGTAAAGCCACATGTGCAGACCCATATGAGCATACATGGATGATGCATTCCCATAGGCATCATGTGGGAAACAGGACATCTAATGCATTCACCTGAACCCTAAAAATGAATCCTGACCCCGATACAGCGAAGGAGGAGAGGCTGCAACCCAAAAGTAACTTCTACAGATAAACACACTGACTTCCACAGGACTGTACAGTAAGGGGGGACCTTTTCCTGGAAGATTAAAGGGTTTAGAGCACAAAACACTCCAAAACATAAACTTGCATTTCTGCTGCTATTAGTTACACACAGAAGAATTTCTAGACATAGACCTTCTCTCACCAGCAAAGTCCCTAGGATGGGATTTGATGTCTTTGCCGTATTTCCAGCAAGGAGCCTGTGTGTGTGTGGTTGAAAGGGAGAATATGCAGGGGGTGGGGAGCAGAGGGGGGAGCTGTATATGAAATTCAACAAAGAAATGGATCGTTTCCATTATACAGGCACGAAGAAATAGTGGTGACACTCTATCTGTTCACATCTCTATCCATCTCGCTGTCCTGTAACCCAATTAACCCAGTCCTTTTAGGGTGAATAAATGCTTTCTAATATCAACCATTATTTTTCAGCACTCTCAGTTTATTCTCCAGGGTGGGACAGATCAATAACCACAACAGCAACTGACCCAAAAGGGAAAGGCAGTCTCCTGGCACTTCTTATTTATCTCTTGTGTGGTGATTTTGTTTC
The DNA here is from genome assembly GCA_013399135.1 of Heliornis fulica. NCBI lineage: Eukaryota > Metazoa > Chordata > Aves > Gruiformes > Heliornithidae > Heliornis > Heliornis fulica. Next base: position 5,850 of record VXBZ01010800.1, read on the forward strand.
TCCTGCCTCTTCCCCTGGTGATGGATTTTGCCTTTTCTGCCCAGAACGGCCGTGTTGGTTTAGCCCGGGCTCTATTTGCATGTGGGCTTCAGATTCGTCGTTGGCTCCTTGCACAGTTTGGGATGAGACCCTCCCGTCCCCAGAGAGGGGGGCAGGTGTTGCTCCAGTCGAGCGAATGGAACCAAATTACAGGACCGTCTGTCGCCTCCTCTGGGAGCCGGTGGAGGGAGGGGAAGAAGGGGAGGGGAGCTGGATGCCGTATGACAGGAAAGAAAAGCAAAACATCATCCTGATGCCGATAAGAGCTTGAAAACATGAGTCACCCCAGCCCACAGCCCCACCCAAAACCAGGCAGCAGCCACCTGAAAGAGAAATGTCAGGAGCAGAGACAGAAATAAATTGAGTCACTGGGCTGGAATAACTCAGGCTTAAAATGAAAAAAAAGAGCTCAGAGCCTGTCCCCTCTCAGACACACAAGCACAGGCATGAAGTTGGGCCAGCTAACACCCCTCTTTCCCAGATCCTTTGGTGCCCCATCCTCAGTCCCTCCAGTGCAGGCTCCTCTGCCCACTGCTGCTGTCCACCAGCTCCTCACAGCCCAGCTCTGCAAGCAGCTCCTCACCTCCCCTGCCTCCAGCCAGTCCTCCCCAGAGCCACCATGCCCTTCAGGGACCACCAGAGTTGCACGACTACGATTTCACAGAGGTTTTGCTCCTCCACCACCACCAGCCCATGCCCTGCAGTGCAGCTGGTCCCTGTTCCCACGGGGGGATGCTTGGTGCTCCACCTGAGGGACAGAGAGACAGGGTTGGTCCTTCCTCCATAACCTGTGCAGGCTTTTAACCAAACAGCCTGGGAGAGCAGGAGATGTTACAGAAGTGATGTTGTCCTCACACCTACCCAGCTGTTTCAGTCAGTCTTAGCAATTTAATACAATTCTCCCCCCCCCAAAAAAAAAAAAAACTCCAACAAAACCCACAACAAACCACCTTGGTTTTGGTGCTTTTTCTCCTCCCAAGCCTTCCTACATACACATTTGTGTGTGCAAGGAGAGCTCTCCGAGTGTCAGGCCATAGAATCACTTGGAATGCAACAGGTGACAGTTCTGCTGTTCCTCCCTGAAATGTGAAGATGATCAGAGAAGAGAAAGCTGCTCCGGGGAGAATTCAGAGGAGACATGGGAGATGGGGTGAAAAAAGAAGTGTCATTAGAGGTGCTTAAATCAAAACAAAAGCCACACAAGGTGTGTGAGAGAGAGAGAGGCCAAAGAAGCCAGGTCATGAAGGCTTAAGGGGCCACATATATCTGAGACTGGGCATAACAGGAGGGATTTTGCATGAGGGTGAACCTGGGGCATATGCAGGGGAGCAATGGGGAAATAACTGCGTGAAAAGGCAGGGAACAAACCCGAGAAAAGGTGGCAGCAGGAAGAGTGAGGAAGGAGAAGGATGTAGAGCTGCTAGTATGGGAGGATGGGGAGAAGACACAAGAAGTAGCAGCTTTGCCTGGGGTGTTAGAAATGAGTTCAGTCCAGGAACAGAGACACCAGGCAGACAGGGAACTGGAAGGAATTATTAATTAGACATTCAGGTCTACTGAGGAAAAATCGCCACAACTTTGATCATGGCCAGAGAGATGGACTGGCACAGGAATATTTTTTCAAGAACCAAAAGATAAGGGGTTTGTCATATAGAACCTATCCTCCAGAGAAGGCCTCTGTCTCTCTCCTTGCTCAAAGCTGTTCTGTGGGCCAAAGTGGCAGAAATACCTGCAAACCCCAGGGCAAACCCAGCACAGGCTCATGGACAAGATAAACACAAGGAAAGGAAAGACTCAAGGATGACTTTCTCACATCTCAGGCTCAACATTCCCAACATCAAGGGTCTTCTGGCCGTTTAGGTGATGTCAAGATTTAAGACAGGCTTCAGAACTTTGACAGAAATGGCTCCTATAGGATAGAGCCACAAACCTGTATTGGACTGACCATGAAAAATTGCAGGAGGACTATGCAAGACTGATAAAATAGCATGAGAAATTCTGTCTAAATAAAGTGATAAGGTGATGCACAGAGAGAAGAATATTTCTAACTTCAGATATAAATGATAGATCCTGAGCCAACCACGGAATCAAGATCTTACAGTTATGATATATTGTTTCATGATAACATCAGCTTGGTCCTTGGCAGAGTGGGAAGAGAAAATTAAATGTTGGATGCTATTATCCTTGTAGAGAGGACAGAACAGGTAGAGAACAAGACAGAGGGCATCATAATGCCATAGCATAAAAGCAAAGCAGGTCTGTACCCTGCAGATCATTTGCTGCTTTGGTCCTCCAGTCTTTTGGTAAGAATACAGTAGAAGTCCAAAAGCAGCTGAGAATGGCAGCAAGGGTAACCCAAAGCATGGAGTAGCTTCAGTGATGGTATCTCAACCACTTCCTTGGGCAGCCTCTTCTAGTGTTTGACAACCAGAAGGTCCTATCAGTCAAGGTCACAAGTTCTTACCTTGCTAGAATTGCTCAAAAGCAAACCTAACCTAAGACCTTAAATCAAACCAATCTAGTGATTTGGCCTAGATGACAGCTACAAGTTTAAAGAATGAAAGGACCAATGGGAGACTTGTGAGTTTAGATTCATCCATCTTTGTCACTAAAACTCACCAAAATTTGACATACTTTGTATTCAAGCTGCAGAAAGGATAAATAAACAAGGAAGAGGGAAAGAAAGTGGAGGTTAAAATGGTGAAATAAAGAAGAGTGAGAACAGAGGAGTACATGAACTATGGGGAAGGTGGGGGAATAGTCAATCATCTTCTAAGGTGGGAACCTTAGAAGTGGAGGGAATAGTCAATCATCTTCTAAGGCAAATCCCCCACTGGGGCTTCCTAGGTGTTCAAAGTCAGTCAGACAGAGAGTTGTGGGCTGGCACCATATGCAGTTCTTCAGACAATCCCAGTATGAACAGATCATCCTAAATTTTCTGGCCACTGTGAGCCAAGTCATGCTGCTTACGTAGGTGTGGAGTCTCCAAATGATCTGGGGACGCTCGTCCCTGATTTCTTAATGGGGAAACAGAACATAAAAAAGATCCAGAGATTCAGAAATGATCTTCAAAGGCAAAAATAACTTTCCTTTACATAGCCATATGACTGTCTCGAAGTCTACACTCTCTGGTTCAGCCTATATCAGAGAAAGCATGGCTTTCAAGGAAAGTATCTTAAAAAGCCTGCATAGCAGCCCCCCTGGCTCTCCCAGTCCAGAGTTCCCCACACAAAGCTCATCAAAGCCAAAGGATGTCTTGAGAAGGAACTACCTGATTTCTTGACCCATGAAGTAGCTTCAGACAATGTACAAGATAAATCAGAGTGATGCTTCCCTACTCAACCCACCCTGTAACAGCACCCACGATGTGAATGTTACTCTGTAAAGGTGAATCTGCCTCACTTGACCTTTTCATGAATCACTCTTAAAGCAGCTCTCAATGGTGGGTTTTTACAGTGCATGCTTGACTCATAATGCCTTCTCCATGTCATTTCAAGACATCCAGGACTCTTTCTACCAAACAACTTGCTTCTCAGTAGCACCCAAAAGGTGAAGTACTGCATGAAACAGGTTTCAGGGTACAGGTGTACAAGCTCTCAGGGTGCATAGTGTTATGAGGGACCAAGGACAGGGTCAAGTCCCATCAGTGGGTCACACAGGATGCATTGTAGGAAAAGGGTGGAACTCTCTTGTAACCTTTTAATCCACTCAGATGGTGCCAGTAGTGTCTTCAACACTTCTACCAGAAGTAGAGGTTCAGGTGGAAGGGAGCACAGTATCAGCTACCCAGGCAGACCCCAGTGGGGTGAATATTTCCTAATCTCAGAATCTGAAACTCACCACCCACCCACAGTCTCAGGAGACAGCTGAAGGACTGAATGCAGGGTGAAGCTTGCACGTGGCCTGTAGCACGGTCTCCTGGAGGTAGGTCTAAGCCAGGCTGGCAGGATGGCACAGAGAAACCTGCATTGTTTGCTGGCACAAACAAGTCATAATAGCATTCATTGCCTTCCTACCCAGACAAACTGCATTTAATTACCGTGCTCCAAGTTGCAGTAATGTGGGTGCAGATAGGTCTGGAGTAAATTGAAAGGAAATGGGTTTTACGTGGCAGTGTAGGAAGGGAAAGCACATTAAGATAAAGATGATTAGGTGGATTGGAAGAACCTTGTAAAAGATAATTGCATTCAAAACAATAGTGTATTCAGTGGAAGAATTTCTGTCAAGTGAAAGTTATGTCACTGTCACAGCCAGAGAATCGTCCACACCACCAACTCCTTGTTGTTGTGCTCGGGTTTCTCTGAGAGTTACAGCCTCTGGCCTGACTGACACCAGCAAAGCCATTTCTCTGAATGTCTGAATCTTGCAGCCAGTCTGGTGTTTCTTCGTGTGTCACATCCTCCTGGGAGACAACATATGCTTCCCTTTCCCACCCTTTACGTGTTTAGATTGCAAAAACTCTGTCAGCAGAATATAAGGACCTGACCTTCCCAGCAGGAGGATTCTCAAGCTGCCCAGTCCCACCTTGTCTCTGGAGCTGAGCAGTCCCACCAACTCCACACCCCTGAGGTGTTTGCTCAGTCCCACGAGGTGACTGAGCTACTCTGGTGTGACACCGGAGAAACAAAAACTGTCTCTTAGTGTTTGAGAGTAGTTACCTGGGGGCCTGCAAGGACATGCTGCAGTGATGTCTGAAGCAGAGAGAGGGAGATGAGCAGGACTCTGCCCATCAGCCAACTTGTTAAGGCATTAAGGCATTGGATCTCATAGACCCATCCACCAAACTAGGAGCAGATTTCAAGGGGTTCAACATCTCGGGCTGTTTTGATCCAGGCTGTTGGTTAGCCTCTGCTCTCACTAATTACTCAGTGAGTGTGTAAGGCTGCACACTTCAGCAAGTACTCAGAAGCAAGAGAGTCACCATCATCCACCCCAGGAGTGGATGGTATGGTATAACCTGAGTGTCTATACTGTTCTTGTCCCAAAAGCCAGTTACTGATACATTTCATCTTGTAACAGCATCTCCATTTGACATCCCTTCAGCACAGAACTTTGAATGAATACCTAAAACATTTCGTTTCTGCATTAGCTGGTCCAATAATATTGTGTCTAAAGGTCTCTTTTGAGAAAGTGACAGCACTTCTGGTGAGCAGCAGTAACTCCACTCATTGTGACCATGTTATGTCAACTGCCTCATCACGATTCTGCTGTCCCTGTCTGAGGCCCTTCCAAATAGAGATGGCTGCTTCACCTCAGCTTCATTTTTACTGGCATTGTGAAATCTTGCTCCTTATTCCTTCACTGTATGCATCTATCTGACAGGTCTATTTGACAAGAGTCTTCCATAGTGGTAGGGCTTATCCCACAGTTTGCAACTTCTCCTGCTAGCATTATAGCAGCTCCCGTGTGCCTCAACCATAAATTACTCATCTGATCTTGGCTTTCTGATTCCCAGTATTTTTATCAGCATTTTTCTTGGTTTTCAGTTTCCCACTGACCACATGACAACCCACACTGGTGTGACATCACTTTGTACTGGAGCAGTGCTGAGCATCCACCCGAAACTGGCTCTCTATCCTTCTCCAGTGAGTACTTTGATAGCCAATCCATTAGACTGGGGAGTACAGACATTTTGGTGTCTGGTATCCAAGAAAAATTGCTTTTGTGCACATGGAATCCTCTTGATTGCTGACAGCTATTTTTTGAAAGGGTCTTTTAAATCTTGTCAGAGCCTCCAGTCTTTACAGGGTGAGTTTTTGTTCCACAGACTTGCTCACTTCAGCCTCCATAATCCTTAGGTCTGGTTGCACAGTTGGTGCCCAACACTGCTCATTTTGGGCATCTCACAGCTATATTTGCCTGTCAACCTGTTGGGATAACAGGAAGGCAACAGGCACATTCGATGTGCTGTAACCTCATTGTCATCCTCCTGTTATCAGAGTCCATTATCTGCTGTGGAAATGTCTGTACTGGGACCCAGTTTAAGTCCAGGCCTGACATAAGCAGCATCTTCCTCAATGTGGAGACATTGAGGAAGATAACAAATGTTATTAACCTAAACACAGACCAGCCTTTGGACCCTTGCTGTATTTTTATCTCCTTGTGGTTTCACACAGAGCCATACTTATGTTTGTATTTCACTGGAGGCAATATTACAATTTCACTCATGGTAGCCCTACTACTTCTGTTACTTACCTCTAGATATTTGACAACCTTCAACAGCTGCCTTGATGCCACTGGTCTTCAGATGCCAGCACAAAACACCTTTGACTCTTCCCTCTGATATTTTTTTTCAGTTCCCAAATACCTTTGATGTATCCCTTTGAACATCTTTTTCTTTCCTACCTGGCTGTTTTAACTTCTCTTCTGAGCACATAAATTCCATCATAAGAAATGTTTTTCTTGTTCAGCTGGAAACTCCAGCTTTTTCCCAAAGTTGCTCTAAGCCATAGGTCACCTGTTGCTCCCCATATAAAAAAAAATACAACCTCTGCAGACCTAAGTATCTTTATACCACCAGCCTTGCTACTGTTTTCCTGGGAGGGGTGTCAGATGGGTGTAAGATGTGAAACACAGCCTGAATGACAGTCAGTGCAAGGGATGTTTCCCAGAAAGGGGGGTGAACACATGTCAGTGTGCTCTCTGTTCTTCTCAAGTCTCATGCCAGCAGCCTGCTGATACATCAAGTTCAGGTAATAAATTGGGGGCGTGTGGGGGGGGTGTCACAAAAAATGTCTCAGCCTGTTTCAGATCAGCAACTAAAGGAAGAATTTTATGTATTTCACTTATGACAGTGAATATATCTACCTGAACTCTGACAAAACTGCTGGGCAAGGGCAAGTGAGATTTACTTGCAAGCTCTTTGGAGGCTCGCGGTCTGGCCAGACCAGTGCAGTGTTTCAGGATACGACAGAAGTCATATCCCCAACACTGGAGGCCATTTCAAGCCAAATTTCTAGTTACTCCTCTGCAGAAGCTTCAGATCTTCTCAAGGAGAGGCACTATGAGTCAGTTTTTGAATGGGAGATTCATGTCTCTTGTTCTCTAGACTCATTCCAAGGAACTGCTTCAAATGGCTTCAGATCAAACTCTGGTCTCTCAGTCCAAACCACCAGAGACACCCACCCTGCTGGATCTCAACCTCAAGGGTTAGGTTGTAAGAGGCTGAGAAGACTCTTATAACCCAACCAGCCTTGTAGAAAGCGCTGCCAAGAACTGAGTTCTCCTGTTTTCTACAACAAGCTGCTGCAGAAAGCAACCAGAGGAGCTGAAAGCAACCAGCAACCACCTACTAACACACACCTATCTGCAGTGCTGGGGGCCCTCTTCCCACCCCATCCATTTTCCTGTCCTTTTAGCAAACCAGCTACAACCACAACCCTTTCTCCTCTCAACCTTTGCATACACCCACCAGAGCATCAATCTCTAGAAGCCACCTCTTGTGGTTGTTTGATGGATGGATTCAGCAGAGGCACAACCTGCCCATATATCAATAGTGAGCTGCCAGGCTGGGCTCAAGGGGTCTGCTCCTGAGTGATAGACACAGAGTGGCCACAGCCTGCACTCTACACATGAGATGGACCCCTGTGAGGTGTAGAGATGAGAGGGGATGTCCTGCTCATGCAAACCTTCTACCTTAGATAAGCCCTGGCTTCTGCACACAGGATCAGGTTGCTCCTGACTGCTAGTCCTAAGGAAAGGGACAGACAGGAGCAGTGCTGGCCCGTTCTACCATCCCCACACCTTATTTAATACCACTCTGGAGGAGAAGAGCTGCTGGCTGCTGGAACTGAACCCCTCCTGCCTGAATGGAGCACATACCCGCCCTGCTTGGAGTGGGAGATGCCCACCAAAGGACGATTTGGTGGAGCTGTTTCCTTATGGAGCTGCTTCCTTATGGATGAAGGTGTGTTTCTTTATGGATGGTCTTTATGGATGAAGGTGTGTTTCTTTATGGAAGGTGTGTTTCTTCCTTATGGATGAAGCTGTGAAATCTTTCTGTCTCAGGTGTGTTTCACTCACCCGAGACAGAAAGATTTCGACAGCTTAAGCGTGACCAGGGCTTGTACCCCTGGCTTTTTGAATGCATCATTTGCATTTCTATTGGCATTTACAGGTCGGCTTCGGGCTCGTTCACTCTTTTTGACCTGTTTCGTTTTCTCTGGCTCCCTCTCTTTGGAGTCAGGCACCCCGGAGTTGATGAACTTGCTGCATTGGTAGGAGATGATGCACACAGTCGGTGCCACTTCGGAAGATGAGGCGGAGGGAGCCCTAAGTATCACTTGAAATGATTGTTTCTGAAAAGTCTTGGCCAAGATCTTCTGGTTTGCAAGCCCCTCTTCCCCCCTACCCCCCCAATAACTGACTGTATTACTCTACTGTGTTTTTCCCAACCTGGGTGCCACTGGTTTTACCGTGAGTATCCCTTCAGCATCCCCTACACCCATCACCCACGGAATGGAACCGGTGCGCCTCCAGATTCCCCTGCCGTCGTTCCCTTTCTGGAAGCTCTTTTCCTTCTTTTTATTTTAGCCCTGGGTGTCCCTTGAGCTCCATGATTGCATTTAAAACAGGCACAACGACATTATGAAGCATTAAACTAATGGCATTTGAGACCCATTTTTTTTTTTTCTCCCGTAAACCATTACGGCGTCTCTTGAAGGGCTGGCAGGGGGCTGAGCACCGGCATCGCCAAGCGGGGCCGCGTCCCTCCCTGCCACCCCATCCCCACTTTGGGGTTTGAGGTGCTATCTCTGGTGCTGCTCCTGCTGTAACAGTCCCTGAGAAAGCTGTTTTGTTCTTCAGATGAGTTGTTTGGCACGACCATAATGACAAACACGCGAACGGGGAGGGGGGGGTTTAACCATGAATTGCAAAGTACCCATCAAATCCCCGAGGTGGAGAGGAATATTTCTTCCTTCACACTCTTTTGATGTATAGTTAATTCCATGAATCTGGAACTGTTACCATGGGCAAACACGGTGAAAATTGACTTCCTAAGCCATCCCTGGCCCCTTCACATATGTCGCTCGCTTGAGCCCCATACCGTGCTCTGTACACACAGAAATACACAATCAGCGCTGGTTTGGGCTCTTTTTTTGATAATCTAGCTTTATAAAATGTTAGAGGGATAGAAAGGAATGTAGCATCCTTCAGGCCTGATGCAGCTTTTTTTAAAAAGAAGAAGAAAAAAAAAACTTATTTTACATTGGTTGTTCTTTCTCTTGTCTGAATAAAAGCTTTAGCACAGCTTGAAAGGGTTGCATGTGCTGAAATGTAGCCCAAGGATATGTGTTATTATCCATCCCCTCTTGACCAGCAGGGTCTCGGCTCTCTCTCCCTTTCAGCCTTTTGTTTGAACAGATGGGATTGGGGAACGAAGGGAAAGAAAGGCAGTCTGTTCTCATTAACTCTCCCAGTACACAAACACAAACCTGAGCACAGGGGACCTACAGAACAGGACGGCTTCCACTCCATACATATCCACTGAGACCATATGTACCCTCACACAAAGGCAGACAGAAGACCTACGTTGAGCCAGCTACTAGACATTTACCAAGGATGACTCCTCACCAACTAATTAAAAAAAAATTTATTTATTTTTTTTTTCCAAAAGCCCTCATAGGTAATTTCCTTTTTATTCAGCTTCACAATTAAAAAAAAAAACCTTCAACCGCTGTAGTGTTGAGGTTGTTTTTAAAAAAAAGGATTGTCATCAAATCAGCCTAAAACCTCAGCTGGGAGCATTTGTTGTGTCTTGGTCTGACGTGAGACATGTGAAGAGGTTTCAGGCTGAAGCTTCCAGATGGAGGACAAACTTTGTCTCACCCAGCCTCCTGGCAAGGTCCAAGGTTGAGTTTTCTGGAAAAGATGCTCAAAAACCTGCTGTCAGCCATGATGAACTACCTGACCTTTGATAGCATCTCACAAACTCAGTGGCTGTGACCCTTCAAAACTGAGTTCTTCTATTTCCATCATGAGTCTTGCACGTTCTTCCACGTTTACTGATGGAGCTGATACTGAGAGTATCATTTCAGCAAATTTATTTTTTTTTTTTTTAAATTGTGAATGGCTGCTGGCCTCAGAAGTCTCCTGAGGCAGTGAATGCATGCATGGGCAGCTTGCATGCATTCCTTCTAGCCAAGTTTCACTCCTTACTTTGGAGAAGGACAAACAGCTCCAAGGTGAGCAACCTGGTGGCTCACCATCCTGTGGCAGCTGAGCAGAGGTGACTACCTGCAGCCCATGACAAAGCCAGAGCTAGCTTGAACTAGCTTGGCTTGTGAAGATGTGGAGGTTGAGTGGGTTCCTCAGCACTTTGCTGCACAGCACACATACATTATGGGTACAGGTCACTCACAGATGGCTACTATGGCGTGACTGGTACATGGCAACTCATTAAGCCACCACACTGCAGCCACACACAAGGCTGAGCCCATACTTGGAGCCATGGTAGAGCGAGTCTTTCCCTGAGCACAACAAGCTGCTCCAGACACAGAGCTCCTGATGCTTGTCCTCCCTAATGGTGAACTTCAGCACAGTGTGGAAAAGCTTTTTGGTCAACTTGGGTCTTGCCATCTCCTCCAGGTCAGCTCTGGCTCTGTTTGTGCTCCTCCACCTTCTGCAGCACTAATGGGGCCAGGCCTGAAGGGGAGACATGCTGGACCTCCTGCCTAACAAGGAGCCCCATGATCAACGTGCATGACAGGCACTGGCAGCTCTGAAATAAGCATGGTGAGAATGAGTAACATCATGAACCAGTTCCCCAAATAGGCTCCTTGGTTAAAGCCCCTGACTAATCACTGTATATCATCATATATCCCCAGGAGCTCCACCACACCCTAACAAATATCATGTCTTTATTTAGCTATCAGGCAACAGGATGACCAGAGCTCGTGAGTGGTTCTCCTGCATCCACAGCAGCCTGCTGTGAGCTGGAGACATGGCAGCCTTTTCCCTCAAGTCTCTAAGAAAACATCCATGTATTATGTCCAGCATCAGGTAGATCTATATCTCATCACAGCCCCGGGCATTTGACATGTAGTCAGAGAACTGTCAGTTTTTCCCCAGCTATTGCGAGCTTAGGGAACGCAGCCCAGAAAATGAAGTGGTTCTCCCCACAGGGCTGTTTGCAGAGAGATCACAGCGGGGCCAAGGTGGAGAAGCATTAGTGCCTCTGTTCACAGGCTCCCATGTGCTCTCTGGGCATGCAGAGGCAGGTTTCCATAGCCACACACCTCCTCTGAACATCATCATCATCACCCCGACACACGCGCTTCAGGTTATTACCAGCGGATGAGCGGCTGGCCAGGCACCCTGTGCCAGCGCTTTCCAGGCACAGTTGCCCAGTTTCCACAGGTAAAAGCAGCAGGAGGAGAGCCCCAATGCAGCCCCCTGATATCCAGCCAGGGAGAGGCACAGAGTAAGCTAACAGCTCATAGCAGCAGGCCTAGGTTGCACACAAGCTGTACCCACAATAGGTCCATGAGAAGAGCCAGGACACATTGATTGGTACAAAATGATGTCCAGGAGAAACCCCCACCTGCCTCTGCAGCATACCTGCTGTGCTCCCAGCCCAGGGGTGGGGAGCATACCCATACTGGGCAGCAGACCAGTACTGGGGGCTGAGTGGGGGCCATACTCAGAGCTGTCAAGCCCAAGCCCAGTGCAGAAGCATGCTGGTGGGCCACCAGAGCCAGGTTCACCCAGCCAGAAGGTAGAGCTGGCTCAGCCTTGAGCTCACACAGGTCCTTACAGGGTCCCTGCATAGGGGACACTGAGAGAGGGGTCCCATTCCCCAGGGTACCCCATGCCACAGATGAAGGAGAGGTCAGTGTGCCTCACTAGCACCCAAGGTTAGCTACACCTCTTGGTCTGCCCACACCTTACAGGCAATGAACATCAGCTTTAATTGCACAGAACTCCAGACAGTCAAGGGTTAGAAGAAGAGACCAAACCACCAACCACCGTCCTCAGCAGCCTGTAAGAACATTCTTATCTCTAGGCTGGTGCTTTGCCCACTCCTGCATCTACATGGCACCAGCAAGAGAAAATAGACCCTGCTCTTAGAATCCCAGTCAGCTAACAAAGGAACACAGCCCTGCCCACCCCCCAACTCCACTCCCAAGGTTCTCAAAGCAAAACACTTGGCAAGTCTGGGCTCAGCAAACTTGCAGCTTTCACTCTCCCCAGGGAGGAAGGACAATCCTTTCAGCCTGTTTACATGGAAGGAAAATGTTAAAACCTGTACAATCCAGAAGATAAAAACTTAACAGTCAGAAGGTGACCAAGGGTCAGCTGAGCCTGGGAGTATTGAGGTTCCTTAGTTCTCTGCATTGGCAGAGGCCTACTTTTTGGCAGAGGCAGTTTTACTGATTCAACCTTTGCTTTCACCCCATATCTAACAAAAACCCTTTGCAAAGTAACAAGTTTTGGTTCAATGAAAATATTATCCTTCACTTAAAAAACAAACAAACATACAAACATACAAACAAACTTCTAAGTGCTGCTTGAAAATGAAATGTTGAAACAGACCAGTTCAACAGCTTGGAGATGTTCCACCTTTAGAGGTTCCACCACTGTGTACAACCAAAAGGAGCTCTCAGTGCTGCTGCAAAGCCAGCAGAAGTTTGGGCTGCATGTCATCCTGACTCAGTTATGCCATGTCATGGGAAGATTGCTCACTCTCCTCTCTGTGTGCACTTCCAAGATGTCCCAAAGCCAAGCCCAAGAAGCACAAAGTGATCCTATTCCTGTTACCAATACCTTTTCCCTGCTGCTAGCTGAGCGTGGAAGCAGGATGCTGAAGGACACCTCTTTGGTCCAATAAAGTTGTCACAAAACTGCACATGATGTTTTGCTCTGCTGTGCTCAAGAGTCTCTTTTCCAGACCATCTGTGCCCCGAAGCCCAGGGTAGCGCCGTGCCGAAGCGTGCAGCGCTACGGGAGGGATCAGCTTGTGCCAAGCTGTGTCCTGGTGTGACCAGACAACTGCTGCTCCAGCTCCATCCTTTGACATGTTCTTGGGCCTGCAGCTGGCAGCAGCTGGATGCAGCTGGCCATACTAAGGCTCTCACATTGCTTCAGAAGCCTGGAACAGAACACGGGCAAGCACCTTGGGTACCACCACCGGTGGAGCTCAGGGAGGCAAATCCCAGATACAAGGGGGAGGGAGTGGGCACCAGTGCCACCAGGAGGGCTCCTTGGGCCTGTGTAGTCACTGGAGATGTACCTGATTATACCAAGCTTGAAAGGACTGAGGCATTACAAGTGGAGGGCAAGTGAAGTGCCTTCAGTGCAAATAATGCCATCCCCATGCTGGGCTTCCAGGATAGGAAGGTGTCCAGCAGATCAAGAGAAGGTATTGTCCCAATCTGATCAGCACTGGCAATGCTGTGCCCTAATATATATATCTAAAGATAAAGGTCTGGAGCCCCTGCCCTGTTCCAGAGGGATGTCAAAAAGTTCAAAATGTCCACTGAGATGGTGAGGGGCTTGGAGCACATGATCTTCAAACATTAAAGGAGATGGACTATGGTGAAGAAGGACTACTAGGCACTATAATAGCAGCCTACACTTACTTCAAAGGCAAAGACAATGGAGCCAAACCCTCACTGACAGGCTGGGGAGGTGAGGTGGAGAGGCTGGAGAGAGAGTTCAATGAGACAAACTCCTAAAAGCAGGTGGAGCTACTCAGGACCCAGAACTGCTGCAGGCAGAATGCAACTGCCCTCTCCTAAGTTTTCCTGGATCAATAGCCAGAGGTCTCAGTTCAAGACAAGGGTCAAGTGTTTTCATTGAGCTTCAAAAGTTGAGAAAACTCCTCTGTGTAACAGAGGCTGCTCCAGAAAGATCTCAGCTGTGCAGGGATGCTTTTAACTCGGTCCTGGCTCCGGTTTTGCATTATTTCTGCCCATCTCCCTGCGTAATTACCCTCCAAACAAATGTGCCACCACGACCATCCTAACACATTGATGCTGTTTAAGCTTGGATCACAGCTTGGATCACAAAGGGGCTGGGAGACAGCAAGTAAAACACCATATGTTAATTAGCTTTGAAAACTGCACAAGTCCAAAGCCAAAAATTTCCCCTCCTCTGAACTCTGCTGATATTGATGGAGATCTGAATCTCGTGTCTGGCTGATCCAGGTGCTCCTAAGTGGCAACACTCTTGATGTGGAGGGGAGAGGAGAGGAGGGATGGGCTGGCTGCTGGACTGCAGCTGCTGGCTGCTGCCAGTTCCCAGTGCTTCAGCTGTGCTCAGCCTGCCACTTGCTCAATTGCACTGAAATGGTTGGGATGTTCAACTTGAACGGACCTTCAGCTTTGTTATTTGAACCAGTTTTTTACCTGACAGCTCACTCCTGCTCACAGTTACACGGACAATCAAGGCACTCAGTGTAGCTACATCAAGGACTGGCACAGGCTGAGGCTTAGGTGCCAACTTGTGATAGGGGAAACTGGATGATGAGGTCTACCTGAAGATGAGCTCCACCTCACTCCTTGATCCAGGGCACCGCTCCATGTCCTCAGTAACCACGAGAGCAGCTGCCTCTGTGTACTCAAGCCTTGCATGCAGAAGCAACTTAGGGTTTCAAAGGATAGGGAAACCTTGAGAAAGGTTTATCCTTTGCTCTCAGACGGTGGGTGCTCAGGGAGGACAGCAGAGAGACCAAGCAGCCCATCTTCCAGTGCAAAATGAAGTAAGAGAGCTGGGCTGTGGCAGCACTGGCTGGAGGAGCAGCAGTGGCCCCTCGGTGCTGTCTGGACTATTTCCCAGAAGGGATGACGAGCCCTGTGTAATCAGGCTCAGCTGGTAATCAGACAAAGTCCAAACTAGCATAAAGACTAAATTATCCCTTAGTCCTTCCAGCTCAGGGGAAAGGATATTGATAGGGGAGGCGAGAACGGCTGCTGGACTGCAGCTGCCAGCAGCAGCCGATGCAGGCAGAGAAACATCTTTCCACCTACCCTGCCCCTTTGCCCCATTGTCATTCAAATAGCCAGGGCCGGGTGTGCAAAGGGCACATGCAAATCCCGAGCTGCACACCAGCATAGCTGCGGGCACGCCGGGCCCTGGGGGGAAGCCACACCATCTGCGCCCACCAGCGCTCAGAGGGGTCTGGAGCACAGGTCCTGTGAGGAGGCTGAGGGAGCTGGGGAAGGGTCTGGAGCACAAGTCCTCCGAGGAGCAGCTGAGGGAGCTGGGGAAGGGTCTGGAGAACAGGAGCTAGGGGGGGGCTGA
>VXBZ01010800.1:30418-49788 GCA_013399135.1 Heliornis fulica
CCAGGGAAAATTTAGGTTGGATCTTAGGAAGAACTTGTGTCCTGAGAGAGTCCTCAAGCATTGGAACAGCTGCCCAGGGAGGGGGTTGAGTCCCCATCCCTGGAGGGGTTTAACAGACGGGGAGATGCGGTGCTTGAGGACATGGTCTAAGGGTAGACTTGGTGGCGGTGGGTTAATGGTTGGACTGGATGATCTTAGGGGTCATTTCCAGCCTTAACAATTCCATGATTCCATGATTCCATGATTCTATGATTCTATGATATCAGAGACCAACAGATGCCAGCTTTGCCATGGAATGAGCTGAATGTCAAATGTCCCAGGACACAGTGCTGACCATGGCATTCCCTTACATGGTGCTGGCCACAAACACAGGTGTGTTGCAACCATGGGCAGCTCAGTGGGATCAGGAAGACCTTGGACTGTGCAGAAAGACAGCACAAAATATTTATCATGAGCCCAGAAATGTCCACTGGATTTAGCACTAACAGTCCCAGGGAGGTTTTGGGTGGTGAGACAGAGATGGATGTCCAGTGTCTGCTGGAGGAATCCTTTTGGAGCAGAGGTAAAGCCCAATAGTCACAGATCTTTGACACTCATGGAATCAAAGAATGGTTTAGCTTGGGAAGGATCAACTAGTTCCACCCACCCTGCCAGAAGCAGAGACACCACATCCACTAGATCAGGTTGCCCAATGGCCCATCAAACCTGGCCTGCCCAGGGAGGGGGCACCCCAACTTCTCATGTCATGGGCAGATAAAACAGATGTGTCTGGGGCTAACCAGGCAACACTTTATGTGAATAAAAAGCTTTTATGTTACTTATTTTTGGTTTTGCAGCAAAAAGAGGAGAAAATGGAAATTGGACTGTGGCTATTTATAGGTGTTCTAAAAAAATTATTCAGACTAAAGAGAAAGCACCTCAAAAATAGCTTGAGCCACATGAAAGTGGAGCAGTTGCTGATCTACAGGAATAAAAGGAGGGCAGGTGCTTGGGAACACAGTTCTGAAGTATCTGTGAATTTCATTTTTGCAGACCTGTCTGATGCATGGTGCTTCTGCACCCCAAATCCATGAGGCTCTTCAAAGGCAGCCAACCAGCCTGATGTACTCCTGCTCATCCCACAGGCTCAGTTTTGCATTTTACAGCCTGAACCTTCAGCAAAAGCCTAACCAGCCACTGCCACCCACTGTGACACAAGTCTTGCATCTCTCACTACAAACAGTCAGACATATCCAGGTTTGTCACATGTCCCTCCAGGAATGATTCCCCCTGAAGGGTTCCTCTGTTTGGGGTGTGTTTCTGAGGCCTTGGCTTCTACCCACATTCCTCAGACTTTATCATTAGGATGTCACATTGCAAGGAAACGTTGAACTGCTGGAAAAGCACGAGCAGAAGCTGAGGGGAGGCTTTGGATGTAAGATATAAGACTTGGAAAACGTTGCCCACAGAATTTCAGTCAGTGTGTCACAGGCTGTTTGGGTTGGAAGTGAAAGCTCAGGGGGGTGCATGATTTTAAGTCACCTGGGAGATGGGTATAACTGCCCCAAACATGGAAACACCCCAGCCCTAGGATGGGAAGGGCTGGTTGGGGTGAGAACTGTGAGCACCCAGAAAAAACATTGTCTCTTCCTCAGAGTGGATACTGTGATGGGACAACACGCAAGGAGGAGGCCTGATGAGACCATGCACCTGCTCATCACTTTGCCAGGGCAGGGAGAACCTGTGCCCCTGGCCCAGCTCCTCTCCAGCAGCCCCTCAAGCACGTCTTCTCCAGCAGATCCAGGCAGACCCAGGGCTGGCAGGTGTCCAGCTGGCCCTGCCTCCTCCTGCCTGTCGCTGCCAGTCATGGCATTTAAAAAAAAATCTCTTCACAGGGCCAGCAGGCAGGTTGGAAGGCCAGTAGAGATAGTGGTGTCAGTCCCTCACCTTAAGGAGAGCCCTGTCTCCTGCCCCAAGACATTGGCCTGGGCTTGTGCTGCCTGGCCTTCATCCCCCTTCTTCCAGTATGGTTTTAACCACTCACCAGCACTGTGTGGGGCTCAGTAACCCCTGTGAGCTGTGATGCTGCCCTCTGCTTTGGGGTTACAGGTCTCAGAGCCAGCCACTCTCCTGGTACCCCTCAAGCAGAGACAGTGTTTCAGAATAGAGCTTGAATGTCAGAGAGCAGCTCTGGCTGATGCCCCAGGTGGGAGGAGGAGGAGGAGGAGGAGGGAATGCCACAAGTGCTCACCTCCTTTGCAGGGACTTCTCCTCTGATGGTGCAGATGAGGCTCTGAAACTGTTTAACCTGAGATCTGTTACCCAAAACTTAATCCCTGTGATGCCCAAGGGGATGCAAAGAGAGGAACCCTTATTATAAATTGCTGTAAATACCTTCTATTTTTGTGAAGCCCTAGTAGGCCAGGTCATGCCTTGGTTCCCTGTGCAAGCAAAGTCAGTCCCTTTGCAAACCCTGTGTACTCCCAGCATCAATATCCTCCCCTCCCTCTCTCTCAGATGATGCAGAGTGCCAGCAAGTCCCTCAATGGTGTCATATCTGTCCTTTTTATTCATTGCAGGGGTTTATTTTTAGCCTGAAACAACTGCTTCCTAAAAATGGAGTTCCTAATGACACGGGAGCTGGACACAGCTATGTAAGGTATCCAGGGCTTGGCCTGACAGCTTCTCCTGTCTGTCTCTTTGTTGTGAGCCCAGGACAGCAAAGTTTACTGCTCCCCACCAGCCCTGCAGCACTTGGGCTGATCACAAGAAGACAGCAGAAAGAGGAACTCGGTTCAAACCTCACCTGAAGCCTATTGTCTCCCTATCTTCACAAATTAAGGAGGGAAGGGGGTATTTAGCCACCCTCTGCTGCACTCCTAAGGCTCCCCATGAAGGTGATTTGCTGGATCCTGGCAGGTTTTTACCTGCTTTTCTGCTGCACGGCTGAAGAGGGACTGAACTTCCCCACCTACGATGGGAAAGACCGAGTGATCGACCTGAACGAGAAGAACTACAAGCAGGCCCTGAAGAAGTATGACATGCTCTGCCTGCTCTTCCATGAGCCTGTGAGCTCTGACAAGGTCTCCCAGAAGCAGTTCCAGATGACAGAGATGGTCTTGGAGGTAAGCACCGCTGCATGTCCCACCACAGCATTGCTTGTAGCCGTGGAGACAAGCCAGGGGGTGAGACAGCTAAAGGGGCTTGTGCAGGGGGGTGGTTGAGCACAAAAATGTTTTGGGGCTTATTTAGTTGGTCTTGAGGTAGCCCCTGAGTTTTGCAAAGCCCAGGAAAAAAGCCTCTTTTGTGCTCCTCTGAGTTGTTCACTGGGAAAAGAGCAGAAGTTCTGGATTGTGCATCAGAAACTGCATCCATGTGAACTCAGCTCAGCTGAGCTTTCCCAAATCTCAGCACAGGCCTGAATCCATGGCTTGAAATTTTGAGGGGTGTTCTCATTCCATGCAAGCCAGTACCCCCCTTGTACTCTGGATTCAGTCCCATTTTCTGTCCCACTAGGAGTGATCAGCCCAGAAGCCTCACCAGGCTGTGCTGCAGGCAGGCACCCGAGGTCCTCGTCTCAAAAGCTCCCCGTTGGTGCAGCATTAAGTCCCTTTATGTTCTTCTGACACTTGGTTGCCTGCTTGGAATCAGTCTGTAGCCACGTGTTAGTGCAACTTCTGTGCTGGAAAAAAGGGGTGTTGTGAATTCTTTGGTGAAAGAATGATTAATTAATCCTCAGTAAACTGAATTGCTGTAAAAGCTACAAAGTAGATTCGCAGCATTCTTTCTCGTGGTGTAGCTGTAATCTAGGAAATCAGAGGCAAGCCTGGGTTGTTGGGTGCTCATTTTCTACCAGGGGCTTATAAATATTCCCTCTTAGCTAAAATACACATTTGGGAAGAAAGTGGGAATTACAGAAGAAACACACAAGCTTTATTTATGAGATCCAGAGAGAAAAGCCATCGCACCCCCAGGAGTACAGCAAGCACGAATCAGACATTATACCCTTGCTGAGACCTGAAAAAATTCAATGTCAAGTTTAAAATCTACTGACCCCCTCAGCAAGCCTGACAACAGGAAGAAAGATTCCAAATCTGACCAGGCTTTACCCACCTGTCAGGAAAAAAAATTGCTTTCTCTAGGTGAGCAATCAAGGAGGATTTAGCAAAGAAAAGGAGAAATAACGCTGGAACTGCAGTTGAAATGTTTATGGTTGGCAATGGAATTGCATTGTTATTTAACAGGAGAGCTACTTCATGCTCAGTAGATGGCAAGTAGTTACTAGATAAGTATTTATAGAAGCCTGACAGAAGCAGGTATCTGCTGTGTTCTACCAGTTTTAGTTCTCCTGTCACCTACACCCAAGTTTTAACAATCATCTGCACCAAAAGCATGATGCCTACAGCACAATCTGGTTTAAAGCTTTCATTTTTCAGGATCTGGTTTGGGAGAAAGTACATTAGCTTAGGACTCTGGTGGTTTGGTTTCCAGTTTTCTCTCTGCCATGGATTTCTTATGTGACCTTGGGCAAGTGAATGAGGATTAGATCTGCAGCACACTGTGTCACTGCAGTGCTCCAGCCACCAGTGAACCACGTCAACCAGCACTCGTGGCTTTGACCTCAACGTTTCCCAAGCTCTTGCAATGCTGATTCAGGGCATGTCTCAGAGTTTTGCAGTCTCCCCACTGGACTGGGAACAGCAGCAGCAGCAATCTGCCAGCCCAAGCAGAAAAGCAATCTGCAAACTGAGCAGGACTTTGCCTCTGGTGCTCCAGGGATTCGGGTGGAGAGAGGGTCTTGGAAGGCAGCAGAGAAGGTAGGATGGGTCCCATCCTACACCAGACACAGACTGGCATGGTCTTAGCTCTCCATATTTCTGTACTACCTCAACCATGGGAGCACTCATGAAAGGAGTGGGCAAGCCAGGTTGTAGTCTCCTGCTGTGACAGCATGACCCTCCCTCACCTCAAACAATAATGTGTTGGGCCATGGGGGTCACTCTCCCTGCCAGAGCTCATCCAGCTCTGGGACTTCTCTGCAGTTTGATAGAACAGGGAGAGGGAAAGAAATAGCTGCAGTGTCTCCATGGCTGAGGTGTGGAGCTTGAGAGATGAACTGGCTGGGATTGGTGTCCCTGGAGGCAGTCAGCTGCTGAACCAAGTAATTTGAGCAAGAACTTGGAGAAATGAGCTGCTGGGTAGACACTGGAGCAGGGACAGGGCCCCTCCTTCCAGCCAAACCTGGGAAAAGTTCACTCAGGAAGGGTTTGTGTATCTAATTTCAGTGGAGGGCTCAGAGTGCTGAAGGTCCTTTATGCCTGTAATGACATATCTAAGAGGCAGAGACTCCAGTGGTCTCTGTTCCCTGCTGGCCAGTTTGGGAGGCTCCTGTTGTAGGGTGCTGCCTGTGGTGAGATGGTCTTTTCTGGGGCAGATTTATTTTGGTGTTTTTTCTCAGTCTTACTGTACTGGCAGTTTACCATCTGATTCACAGTGAGATGTGCTGCTTCCACTGGTCAGAAAACATTGTGACCTTAGACCCCTTCCATAGAGCAGCCCTGGTCTCCATCATCAGGAATAATAGCAAGCCTTCATCCAAAACACAGGCAGGTATGGAGCTAAACAAAGATCTGAGATGGATGGTTGGAAGTTGGTAAGTCCTATTACCTGATGAGCATGAGTGTGTGCACATGGGAAGGAATGGTCTTAATGGGTGTTAAGTCCAGAAACCCTCCCAAGAACCCACCCTTTCTGTTTCTCCTACATGTATCATATAAGGAATGTGTTAGACCTGGAGAAATATCTCAGACACTAAGAACAGGAGAGATCAAGCCTGATTTCCTTGAATTATGTAGCTTGTGGCCAGTTTAAAGCTCTGAGTAGGGCTTCTCCCATGAATGAGGAGCATGTGAGGCTCTCAGTCCTTAGGTGTCTAACTGGGGTTGAGCTCATGTGGCAACATTTCCTTCTTTCATGGGGCTTCAGCCTCTTCCAAGTCCCTGCTCTTGCAATAGCTTTATTTTGCTGGAGATCCTTACCTCTGGAAAACCTGTCTGGAAAAGTCCAACAGCCAGAAAAATGATTAGGGGAGGCAGCTGACAGGTAGATCTGGGATGAGAGAGAAGTAAATCACAGGGCTCTCACATCCTTATCAAATCAAGCTGAAAACCTGTCCACAGACAATGACAGTTAAGTACATATATAAGGACTTTGCAGTTCACAGTTATTGTTTGGTAAAGAAGTGACATGATAGGAAAAGTTTCCTTCCCAGTACAGAAGCCCAGTAAGCAGGACTGACTGGCTGTCAAAGGCTCAGGGTGTACACCAGCTATCACCAGTAAAGGGATGCCATCATCAAGCTGGTATTACAGTGGGACTGCACATGGGGTCCCTGGCTCCCTCCACCCAGGCATACTGGGAGCTGTCACTGGTCTGCCTCACAGCCCAGGGTCCCCTTCCAGTTTAGAAAGGGGAAAAAAGGTGAAGACCTTCATAAATCTGCACTGACAGCACCTGCTACCTACACTTCTGGGTGCTACCTAGTGAGGACAGTGCCTGGGGACAATCAAGTCCCTTTGGGAGCAACAGCAGCTTCTTTGGACCATCCTCTGTGCATGGGAACAGCTCCAAGGGTGGCAGTGCTGGTGTGGGAAAGCTGGGGGGCTGTTGGGTTAGTCTGTCAGGAGAAGAGTGGTCAAAGCAGTGGTTGGAGATGCAGCTGCCTCCTGCTTTCTGGCTAGGGTGGAGAAGGGTAGGGAAAGGGTTGTAGTAAGACAGCAACCTGAGTGCTACTCATGTTGGTGGGGTCTTCTCCTTTGCTTGCCTTTCTCCTACGACTCCACTCTGCACCACTGACTCCTCAAAAGCACCTACAGCTTGAGTAGGGAAAAGCCTCAGCACAGGGCACTGCCAGGGCTTGAACCAGGCAGTCCCAGAGCCAACAGTAGCTACTCCTACTCTGTGGTGACATTTACAAGAGCCCTGCGTGCCCCATGAGGTGAGGAGCAGATGAAACAGCCAGGCATGAGGCTTCACAGTGATGGACAGGCAGGGAAGAGGAAAAGCTATTGGCCCTACAAGGTCTCAGCTTTAATCAAGAGGGACAAAAGAGGAAAAGACCAAAGCAGTGAAACCAATAAATGTCTGTTCTGCCTCTTCTCTCTTCTCTCTTCTCTCTTCTCTCTTCTCTCTTCTCTCTTCTCTCTTCTCTCTTCCATATTTTGCCCTGTTTCATACCACCTCTTCTCTGAATACTCTTCACTCTCATCCCTGAATCTCCTAAGTATTTAGAGAGTGGTGCCTCCCAGTAGAGCAGTCCCTGTCTCTAGGAATCATATAAAAAGGGTCATGAGCAGTGAGGTTGGAGTCTTTCCTTTTGCTCTTGAGAAGATCTCTCCAGCAACTGTCTCACTACCATAGCAGGTAGTGAGACAGTTGCTGGTTACTGGAAAGTAACCAGCAACTGGTCTGCCTGTGTTGGCAGACCATCATCTCCAGTACCTTCTTCTTTCCTAAAGCTTGCCCAGTCCTGGCTCCCCATCATTCTTCCCTTGCCACCTCTGTGCAAGATCCTTTAAAAAAGATATTTTTAGGCTCTTTGATGTCTCACAGTCACTAGGTTGAAAATTCATGGGAGCTGCCCTAGCACAAACCACACTGACTAGAGGTAAGAGGGATATGGTGTCCCTGCCCTCCCCAGACCAGGTCCAGGATCAGCCTGACCTCAGGTCACAAGAGCAGGAAGAAGTGAAATTGTCCTTGTCCTATTTGGCCAATTCTGTAACACAAGGGAAAATTTCTACAAACCTGGGGACATGAGTCCATGAGATCACGCTGCAGGAGATCTCCCTTCCCATGTCCAACCACAGTCAGAAGTTCCCTGTGGTGTGAGAGGGAAAGACAGACTTTGAATCCAGTAAAAGACCAGGGTTGGACTGAGTGTAAGGTCTAGGTAATCCCAGTTCACTTGAGAGCAAGGATTTAGGTTCAAGCATTGAAACTGCTGCAGTTTCCAGCTCAGGATGGAAAAAACTGGTGCAAGATCAGCTGGTTTTGGGGACCACAAGACCACCCACATGGTCTTGAAATCTCTCTGATGGTTCCCATGAGAGTTCAGAGCCATGTAATATATAGCAAAAAGGCTGTCTCTGCTTCTGAGAAAAACTTCCAAGTCTCTGCAGTTTCTCCCAGAAATTCACATCAACCAGGAGACAAGTTTCTAGTTTATCTCCACCTCTAAGTAAATAATAAAATAAAAATAAAATTATTAACCCCAAGCCCTTTCTTCAAGGACCCTTCTCTAACAGACACAGAGGTTTCAGCCTTTTTCTTTGAGAATTGTCCTGATGATGCCTCAACACACTTTCTGAGGCTGGATAAGACACTTTACACAGACCCATTCATTGAGTGCCACAGACACTGTGAGGTCTCTGGGTCATTACAGACCAAGTCCTCAGGGTGAGATGTGAGGCACACCTGGATGGACAGGTATGTGCAGAAGTCTACAGTGTAAAAGCCTTGTGTGTCCCTGTAATCAAAGAGGGGGGTTTGGTTTCCATGGCTACTAAACCAGTGCCTTCCATCACAGGTAAGTTATTGCAAAAATAAGGAAGGAAAGGAGAGAAAAGGAATAAGGCTGTGCTGATGAGTTCACCCTGTGAGACCACTCAAGTAGGTCTCAAAGAGCCAGCAGAGATTTTTAGCAGCAGCACCTGGGAGGATCTCACCTGCTGACAGGCCAGTCACAAAAACAAGTTGCAGAGAGCTCCCAGTTTCACAGATGGGGCAAGTGTGTGATGTGGTCTCTCTGTGTAACAGTGGCAATTCACAGGGCTGCTCTGCCTGCTATGGCCCAGTTTCTGTCTCTGAGATCCCTCCATCAGCTCCCATGAGCAGCATCTAGCACGAGACCCTGGTTTCCACACCGTGCTGTGTGTTGAGAGGCCCTTTGTCAGCTGAGGTTGAACTACTGTCAGCAGCTCTTTGGCTGAGAAACAGCTCAAATCCCAGTATCTAAAGAAAATCAAGTTGGTTTCATCCAGAGACCCAACTACTAAGCAAATGCCACCTGGAGGCATGGCAGACCCTTGTGAGCTTGGGTTCTCTTGCTGGTGCAGTGCAAGGCCAGGCCTGCTTGGGCTTTGTAGGCTTTCTCAGCCCTGGCTCTTCTCACTGGAGAAGCAGATAACCCCTGTAGGTACCATGCAAGACCTTAAAACATAAGGAGACTCCTTCTGTGTTGCTCCTCCCTTCAGAAACACAATCAAAGAGTGAGAAGCCCATCCTCTTAGGTTGACCACCCTGCCACAGCTTCCCCAATGTGCCAGTGAGGGTCTCCTGTGCTCTCCTGCTGGACTGGGTCTCAGGGGGGAGGGTTTCACTCTTGTATAACGTGGTGCCTTTGCCCCATCCTGAGTGGAGCAGCCTCAAAAGGTCTGGCTTGAGCTCACACTTGCCTTGTTCATAGTTATTATTTCATGCTCATCACCCCAGACCTTGGCATTTCTCAGGAGACTTCTTGCAGGCTGGAGCTGCTGTTGCTCTGCCAGGCAAACTGGGTATGGTGGGCTGTGACATCCTCACCCAGTGTGACCTTACTCCAGAGCTTGGTCTGTCAGTGCCCTTCATCTAAAATCAAAGCCTGTGGCTGCCCTTCCTTTGTGCCTGAGCCCTGTTTGTGTGGAGAGGGGATACATAATTCTCTTTAAACCCAAGAGGGAGAGGAGCTATTTAAGCACTAAGCCTGAGGACAAATGGGCTATGAATAAACCAAGTCTGGAAGCTTAGGCAGTCCCTGGTCACCAGAGGAGGAAGACATCAAGGGGAGAACAGCCCAGAGAGTTTTAAATGGACGTTGACCAGGTTGTGTCAGAGATTGAATGACACAGTCCAGGGTTTGATGACCAAAGATGTCCTTTTACAGCCTCTGTTCCTAAGTGACAGGCACCCAGTAAAGGAATCCATGGCTTAGCAAGGTCTAGGCTCTACTTTTTGGGTTTTTTTTGGTTTTTTTTTTTCCTGTCTCTCCTTTGCACACTGGGATTTACCTACATACACGAGACAAAACCTTGCCTGAGGAAATAGAACAAGCAGCAATAATGAAGATCTCAATTCCAGAGGGGAACACAGAGCAAGTGGTTGTTCCTCCCCTCCCCAGTGCTCCAGGCTGGCCAGTTCTCCCTCCTAATGCTGATGGTGCTCACTCCTGCGTGCTCCCTGGCCCAGCTTTGGCAAAGTCCAGCTCCTGGACATGAGATGTCCTTTTTTCTGGGGACCCTGTCTGGCCATAGCAGGAGATGGAGAGCTAGCAGAGCTCTGACACCTCAAACTCTGCCCAAAGGGGGGTATGTGTTTTTAAACCTTTCCTCAGTTCTTATTTCTCTCTGCTCACTCCTTGGGCAAAGGGCCTTTCTTGGCTCAAGGGTCTCTCTCTCCATCCCAACAGGATCACCTCTCGCTGATCTTTCTCCTGTGGGAGCTTCTGGCTCCTCCCTGCAGCACCCCAGGCTCTCTGAGCTTTCAGAGGTGCTGCCTGGCACCCACTTGCTCAGAAACTCAAGAAATCTGGTTTGTTCCAGGGAACTGGAGCCACAGGAATGATGTGGGGTCTGTGGAGGTGAACAGGGTGAATATCAAGCATTGGTATCAAGCCCACCAGGATGATCAGAGGGCTGGAGCTCCCTGTTATGAGAACAGGCTGAGCTGGGGTTATTCAGCCTGGAGAAGGCTCCAGGGAGACCTTATTGCAGCCTGACAGTGCCAGAAAGGGACCTACAGGAAAGCTGGAGGGCTGGTTACAAGGGCTTGGAGTGGTGGGACAAGGGGTAATGTTTTCAAGCTAAATAAGGTTGGATTTATATTAGACATTAGGAAGAAATCCCACCCTGTGAGGGTGGGGAGGGACCAGCACAGGCTGCCCAGAGGAGCTGTGGCTGCCCCCTCCCTGTCAGTGTCCAAGGCCAGGTTGGATGGGGTTTGGGCAACCTGGGCTAGTGGAGGGTGTCCCTGCCCATGGCCCTGGAGTGGAACTTGATGGGCTTTGAGGTCCCTTCCAACCCACAGCAGTATGTTCTGTGATTGTTTCCCTCCTCCAGCCCCCACTGAAGGGTTCTGGCCTCTGCCCTGCACAGGCTGCACTCTGTCACCCAGCCCTCAGCAAACAGCCTCTCTGAGGCCAGAAAGACACAAAGGCAGCAGCAGCCTCACTTCTGTCAAGCACAGCCCCAGGCTGTGCCTCTGTTTTGTGGAAGGGGACCTTAGCAGAGTGTCCCCTGGGCACCATGCCAGCCCCCAGACCTGGCTCAGCACATGCACACACACATGCCCTGGGCTGTCCTTGCCACACCAGGTGCCCAGCTGAGAGGGCAAAACATCTGTGATGCAGAGCCAGCAAGGACTGGCCAGCAGCAGCAGCAGGTGGCCCCAGCACCCATGGGTGCCCAGTGGCATGGCCATCACCCCCACTTCACTCCTGGCTGGGGGAGGGGGTTGTGCTTTGGCATACAGCTTGCTAAAATTAGGGCTGCCCAGTGTGGATAAAAATACTGGCTATGCAAAACCTTTCTGGAGGCAGCCAAAGAGCAGCCTGAGAGGCTGCTCTGCAATTAAAGCCCCCAGGGGTGTTGGTGGGGGTGGGGGGGTGTTCTTGGAAGTTACCTGTGAAAGCCACCTCCGTGGGGGTGACCTTTGGGTGTTGCTTATTTGGGGACTTGCCTTTTAGTCCGTGGAGCAGAAACCCCTGGGAGGGCAGGTTCAGCAATAAACAACTTCTTTGGGCAGCTCAGGTGGTGGAAAAGGGCAGGAAGGTGGGACCAGAGAGTTCTCCCCATGTCCCACTGCCAGGAGAGTGGCTCCTCTAGTGGAAAGTGCTTGGCAGGCTTCTGCCCCTTCCCTTTGCCCACAGTCCTGCTTCAGGACCTGTAATTCACCAGCCTGAATTATGCAAAAAACCCAAAAATGTTGCTGATGGGGTATGCAAGAAGGTGCTAGAGGAGAAGACCCAGCATTAGAAAGAGATATATCCCCCCCACTCTGTTCTCCAACAAGCTGCTCACCAGCTTGAGCTACAGAGATGCCAACCATTGCACCAAGACATTAGTCCTGCAGAAGAGTTTAAAGCTTTTTGGGAAATACTCTAGATTATTGCCATCTCCTCCTGCTGTTGGATGAATGAAACCCTATTATTTTGGGTTATAAATCCATCATTACATCACCCAAGTTCTGATCATCAACATAAACTGCAGCTTTAAAGAGTAAAACAGCAGATAAGTGCAGATTGCTTGAGGGAGCACAGAATCACAGAATGTCAGGAGCTGGAAGGGACCTTGAAAGACCTCAAAAGGTCCAACCCCCTGTCCCAGCAGGATCATCTAGAGTAGATCACACAGGAACGTGTCCAGATGGGTCTGGAATGTCTCCAGAGAAGGAGACTCCACAACCTCTCTGGGCAGCCTGGCCCAGGGCTCCATCACCCTTACAGGGAAAAAAGTTCCTCCTTATATTCAGATGGAACTTTCTATGTTCCAGTTTGGACCCATTTCCCCTTGTTCTATCACTGGCCATCCCTGAGAAGAGCCTGGCTCCATCCTCCTGACACTCACCCTTGGCATATTTATAAACATTAATGAGGTCACCCCTCAGTCTCCTCTTCTCCAAGCTGAAGAGCCCCAGCTCCCTCAGCCTGTCCTCACCAGGAAGATGTTCCACTCCCTTGTTTTCTGTCCATCTTCTTGCATTACCTGAGGTTTGTTCTTCTTCTGCTGACTGCTAAGGAAACAGAAAGCTCTCCAAGCTCAAGAGAACTTTACTCATGGTGGCTGTGACAGAGACCCAAATGTCCCCAGTGCCCTGTTTCCTCACTTCACCAGTTGGGGAAGGGGCTCCTTGCTGCCTGTGGGAGCTCCAGGCAGGTGTTAGAGAAGTGGGGAGAGAATCCAGGCCACAAAGCCATAAGGTCATTGCACACTGCAACACCCACCCCCTCCACTCCCCTTGACAACCCTCTGCTGGATTTTGTCTGCTACCTAACAGCAAAACTGACTCCAAGTGCAAAGTTTGGCATCATCAGTGTTGTCTGCAGCTGGGACAGGGCTGTGGCCAGGCAGCCAGTGCCACTTCTCCTCTATCACCTAGAATTTCAGAATGACACCACGGGTCTTCAACCTCCTGAAACCTCTCAGAACCTCAGCTAGGTTCAGATAATCATGGCAGACCTGATGCTGAGATGTTCTGGCAGGGAGTTGTTTCTTTCCATCCCCGTTATTCAGGTTGCCTGTAACCCTTGACACTACCCAAGAGGAGGTGGTACCATCCAGAGGGATGTGTTTACCCAAATTCACCTATTCCCTGAGGGAAGTGGGAGAAAGGAGGAGTGCTCCCAAACTCACCACCTCCTTTCCCCAAAGCTGCACAGGACATGGTTTGGGACCCTGTGGCTGGAAAGTGTGTACTGTGAAGACTTTGTGGACATCAGAGGAAGGCTGAAAAATGGGCATGGGACTGAGCTCACAAGCTACTGGGATCATTGTTCACGCTCTCACCCTGCTCCTGCTCCACATCAGGGGTTGCATGACCAGCCAGGTCCAGTTCTTTCAAGGAAATTTCTCTCCCCCATCTCCCCAGGCAACTGCTGAAGCTGAATTACTACAGAGGCTGACACAAAGGCTGGCCAAGACTTCATGTGATATGAATTTAAAGGGAGGAGGAGGAGGAGGAGGAAGGGCTGTGCTCTTACATTACAGATGCCTCAGTTTCAAGGTCCTGAGCCAAGAGGATTGTCAAGATTAGAAACATTATCTGCATTCAAATCCCACCAGCATTATGGAATCAGAAAATACTGTAAGGGGATATGCAAGTGCCTGATACTGTAACGAGCAGGGGGCAACTAGCCAAGCTGCTGCCCCTCCAGCATCCTCTGTGTTCTGCTGCCTCATGGGGTTCAGACTCAGGTGGGGGAACATGTCTTCACTTGGGCACTGGTCAGGCTCACCTGCTGCAGTGGAGAGCAGGGCAGGAATGGGCAGGAGCAATTCCTAGTGCCCACATAGCTGGCAGCTGAAAAAGCCACCAGAGGCAGTGACAAAGGTCTCCTGCCTCGGGGTGCTGCCATAGCTGAAAGGGGTCCTGTGAGGCTCACGTGGCAGAAAGACCTCCCTGGGGCAGGACCCCAGTGCTCTGTGGATGGGCACAAGCTGTACCACTCACCTCATTATCTCCTTACTGCAAAAGGTCCCAGTGAGGAGGCAGGCTGCCCACATAGCTCCATCCCTGCAGGCATGCACTCCTACAGGCACCCCATGCTGCACATCTCTAGGGACAAGCATCTTCAGAGGAACATCACCAGACACCAGCACCCATGGCACATGCACCTTCTGGAGACAATCTTGCCAGACACAGTCACACAAGCCCTGCCACACCTCCAGCATTTCTGTGACCATTTTAGCCCTCCAAAGAGCCACCTGGTGCACCCTGCAAGCTGACATACACTATCCCTGAGCAGTGCCTCTTCTCTTGCAAGCATCCCCACTCACACCCATCGGTCTGTAGCAGGTGTTGCAGCTTTTCTGCACATTCTGGAGCTTCTTCAAACACCCCCAGAAGCTCTGACCATCTCCTGTGTGCAGGAGTCAAGAACTATTTGGTTTAAGTAGCCTTGGCTTTGCCTGGCATGTGGTAGGTGGCCTCAGAGCATGGTGAGCTGTAAGTGGGCAGAGCAAGTATGGACATGACTGGATGTGACTGAACAGTCTTCTTTGCTTGGGCAAAAAAATGGGGTTTTTTTGCATTTTGCCTCTGGTCACAGTGCAGTCAGAGCCTCAAGCCTTGACTCTGAGGATCCTCTTGTAGGTCTACACAAGTGCCTTGATGCAGAGACATGCTGACAGTGGCCCCTAAAGGGGACAATCCCACAGTCTCCATCCCTTCATCCAGTGAAGACAAGTCCCCAGAACAGGGAACAGAAAACGGTGTCTCTCACTACCACCTCTCCCTAAATTGCTCCTACCTCTCCCTACCTCTGGTAGGGACACCTAAATGGTGTCCACCTCTCCCTAAATTGCAATTTAGGACACCTAAATGGTGTCCACCTCTCCCTAAATTGCAGAATCACAGAAGGGTAGGGGGTGGGGAGAGACCTACAGAGATCATCTAGTCCAACCCCCTGCCAGAGCTCTGCTGGAGCTGTTCTCAGGTACTTGTGGATGGCTGTAGCCTGACCCAGGAGATGAGATGCCAGATGAGTCAGACCAGTGCTCACATGTGTTACCAGTGGCTGTGCACGTCCAGACCAGTGCTCTGCCCTCTTCAGGCTGTATCTCCTGGGAGCACCAAGGCTGAATGTGCCACCTTGTCTTTACTTCAGAGCACTGTCAGGGAGCGAGGGAAGAGGAGTGAGACAACCTGTAACATGACAAAGACAACAGGCCAGTAGCCACAGGGGGGTGTTGCAGTGGAGAACATGACCTTCTGGAGGGCTTCCAGACAGGCCTAGGGACATGTATTTAGTGGAAGGGAGGAGACAACCATCACTGCTCTCCACCACCACCTCCATCACTGTCTTTTGCCCAAGGAAGGTCCCTGAGCCCAGGTTGCTCAGGTGCCTGTGGCACACCCCAGGGTTCCAGTACAGGGCCAAGGGCTGCCCGTGTGGGGTGCTGGCCAGCCCCATGGCACCCTGGGGTGCAGGTGATGGGACTGTCCTACCACTTCTGCTCCTTTAACTGCAGCTTGCAGTGGCTGGGCCCAGGCTGAAGCTATTTATAGCAGGGAGCCAAGGGGCCATGAGGCCGTGGGGGCAGTGCTGCTGGGTGACATTCAAACTGGCTTTGAGGCTGGGGGAGGGTGCTAAAATGGGTCCTGGGGGAGTGTGTTCCTCATATATCACCCTGTCATCCCTCTGGCCCTGCCTTTCTTCTGCCCCTCTCCAGCCTCCTGCTGCCAAGCACAGGCAGCTTTGCCCTAATAGGGACATTCCTGTCCCAGAGGCCCCTGACCCCTTGTCACCATCGTCCCCCCCCACATCCGGCAGGGTTGGGAGGGGGGACAGCAAGACATCAGAATCAGAGGAGTCTGTGGANTACAGTGATCTCAGAGCATCGTTACTGCCTTGTAGGGTCTCCAGCAGGCTTGTGGTGGGGCTAAGTTGGTCGCCTGATGGACAGAGGGGCTCACTTCCAGCGTCACCCCGTCTCTATGGAGCCCATGTGGAATTCTCAGGGTCTCACCCAGGGCCACTCCCACCTCCTGGCACTGCAGGCCCTGCACCGTGGGGCACTTGCAGAGCGTCTCCCCTTTCCTCACGTATCTATTTTCACAAAACAGGCAGGAACCTGATAGCTCTTCAAGAGGCCCCTTCTTCAGAAATGGTGGGGACAGGGTGCTGTGGCTTGTGAAGCTCTGAGGGGACAGGTCTGAGATTAAACCCAATTCTGGAGGAAAAAAAAGAGGAGACCAGGAGCTGGGGGTGTCCTGAAGCCTGAACAGGAGACGTGGCTTCAAGCATTCCACAGGAGAAGGGACAGGTTTCAGAAAGCCACGAGTCCCTCTGCTTCATCTTGCTGTGAGCCTGAGTTGGCCACCCCATCCCATGCACGAGGGAAACACGATGCTGCAGTGCCCTGCATCCCCTCCAGTCTGCAGCCACCACTGCCTGGCACCAAATGCTCACAGAGCTCACCCTTGCAGTGCCCACATCTCACACTCCCCTGCAGGAGACCACCAAGGCACGAGGGAGGGGACAGCTTTGAGTCTGGTGGGACAGGCCTTTCTTCCAGATGTACCCACTGCTTTTTTGGTGTCCCCATCCAGCCAGGAACCCTCTCCCAGTGCCCAAGTGTCAAACAGCACCACCAGCAACCTTGGTGCTGCGACACAGTGGGAGGAGATCCAACCCTTGTGACCTCTGGGCAGTGTTATCTCAGCAGAGAGGCAGGCGTGTGACACATCCCACCCACTGGTGCTGAATGTGGGTCACTGGTGTCTGTTGTGCCACGCTAGCAGGGCATGGTGCCCTTTAGCTGTGCTGTGGTGTTAATGCCACTAACTCTGGGTTCTCTGGTTCCTCCCACAGCTGGCAGCTCAGGTCCTGGAGCCCAGGAGCATTGGCTTTGGGATGGTGGACTCCAAGAAGGATGCCAAACTTGCTAAAAAGCTGGGTGCGTCCACATCTGATGTCTCTGGAGTAGCTTGGAGAGGGTGTTGGAGTGAGGCCCAACAGCCAGTCCCATAAGGACAACCAAATCCTTGTCACCAGCATGGGGAAAGGGATGGTGGCAAGTACATGCTGACCACCTGACCATGGGCAGGATCAAGGGGTGGGGGGGCATGAGGTTGAGAGGAGTGAGTCAACACCCTTCTAGCAAAAAGCCTCCTGGCTGAGGGTGCCAAAACAAACCCAACCCAAGAGAAGAAGAGCCAACTCATGCCATGGTGATGACAGGGTGGCAGCACAGGGACAAATCTGACACAGCAGCACAGAACCAAAACACACAGGGGCATCACATACACCCCCAAATGCCACCAGCCCCGTGGCAGAGCCACTTCCCAGACACTAGGAGAGGACCCACAGCCTTGCAGCTAAGGGCCAGCCCTGCTGACTTGGTCTGCAGAGCAGAAGAGGTTTATCCAGTGATGCACCCTTCAAATCCACCAGCCCACCACGGGCTTCTAACCCTTCTGCAAGGCTGATTCAGCTGCAGGGAGTTGGAAGCTCCCCTTGGCTTCCAGCTTATGGATTATGCTCACGTAGCAGAGACACCTCTGGGCACAACCCACACCAAAATCCTGCTTCCATCTAGTGTCAGGTTGTTGAAATCTGGGATGTCAGTCAGAGACCAGTACTGTTCACCACAATGCAGATAGCCAAGCTAAAACAAGCTCCTGCTGTAGTATTTTTTCCCACCTGAGGCCAAACTGTGACCTGAAGGCAGAAGTTCAACATCTGGGAAGAAGCTAACACAAGCTCTGGCTGAGGTCTACCCCTCGTGCCACTGAACTTCAGCCAGCTCAGGTGGTTTCTAACTGGGCCAAGCCAGTGAACTGGCAATTGCATTGTCCAAGGAGGCATTGCTAGAATAACAAGCAAGGGACTCTGTAGTAAAAATGCTTTCAGTGACATGTTGACCACATTATGTTTATTGTCTCCTTCTTGCAGGCTTGGTTGAAGAGGGAAGTCTCTATGTCTTTAAGGAGGAGCGGTTGATTGAATTTGATGGGGAACTGTCTGCGGATGTCTTGGTGGAATTCCTCTTGGATGTAAGCACAGATAAGCCCAGAGCTAGATAAAGCCTCTGAGGAACCTTTCTAACACTTTGTTAAAAAGCACAGGGTTATCTTTATTTGAAATTCCATCCTTGTTTGCTGCACGCTGGAAGAGGTGGGGTTGTTTGCCAGCTCCCCAAACACTTGGGGGAACAGATTTCCTGGGAACTCTGACCATGAGTTCCCAGGAAATCTGGTACCTTTATAAGCTGCTGATCACTTAGATCTTAAAGACATTTTGAACTCTTTTCTGTTTATGGAGTAGCTGATTGGTAGCAGGTAACAATCCCTGATAGATCCCTAACTACCAGTCCCCCACCTCAGCTAGAAACCTGGCCTGAAAACACTTTGCCCTTTGCAATATCTTTCAGTCTTTTTTTTTTTTTAAAAAAAGAGAAGAGTTATTAAAAAATTAAACCCAAGAAGGAGCATTCTCACAGAGCAACTCAAAAGAGACTAAGTGCTCTTGGGTCATTTTGAGCATGACCACAACTATGTACTCACACTCACACCGAAATGCAGAAGAGATGCCGACCCTCCCATCAACTTGCTGCACTTCTCTTTGCATTTTATTCCAAGAGGCCCAAAACATGGTCCCTGTTTCATAGTGAAAACATTTTGCAGTGGCCTAGAAGCTTTCCTGTGAAATGAGGGTTCCCTTATGAGCAGCCGTGCAGTGATGCAGCTAAGGGAGCAACAGGGCCTTCAGGGTTAGTGTCACAGGGTGACAGGTTGACATCACAGAGTCACAGAGTATCAGGAGCTGGAAGAGACCTCGAAAGATCACCCAGTCCAACCCCCTGCCTGAGCAGGATCATCAGAGTAGATCACACAGGAACGTGTCCAGATTGGTCTGGAATGTCTCCAGAGAAGGAGACTCCACAACCTCTCTGGGCAGCCTGGCCCAGGGCTCTGTCACCCTCACAGTGACAAAGTTCCTCCTTCTGTGAAGATGGAACTCTTGGTGTTCCAGTTTGGAACCACTTCCCCTTGTCCTGTCACTGGCCATCCCTGAGAAGAGCCTGGATCCATCCTCCTGACACTCACCCTTGACATATTTCTAAATCTTAATGAGGTCACCCCTCAGTCTCCTCTTCTCCAAGCTGAAGAGCCCCAGCTCCCTCAGCCTGTCCTCA